>JARHVA010000698.1:2692500-2885000 GCA_037957365.1 Torreya grandis | reverse complement strand
ACTTTAGTCAGTTTTCCTCCCTATGAAATAGAGAATTGTTTATGAGAGTGGTCAAATATCAAGGCATTAGGCATAACATTGATTGCTCTATAAAAATAGAATAAATATTTTTCATCCAACATAGTTATATCTAGACACTTAGGGAGTTTTTAATAACCTTTCCAAATATTCGAGTAAGTGAACTAAAGAATGTTAGCCTCCTTGCATTGGTTAAAGTTACAGGTTAAAAATTATAAGTTTGTTGTGCATATAAAACCAGTCTTATCTCTCACCAACACACCAATACATGGGGAGTAGGCCTTCCTTATCATGATTGGACTCCACCATATTAAATTACCCACATAAAATTCAACTAGGATTTGCAAGTTTTATTCCAACCAACACTAGAACATAGTTATTTTAATGATATTTTTGGAGGAATAAATATTCATGAGCCTAAGTGAATTTTTTTCAATATCAAATACAATCCACAAGGATTTCTTGGTAAGGTATGAAACCAAGTCAATTTCACATGAGGACCAACATTGTGAAATCAAGGTAAGGATGCCACTTTTTCCGACCACAAGGTTGGTGTGTAAATAGACAACATGAGGCCAAATAATTTTGGTAGCAGTTTTAAGTAAAAATATTTTTATTTGACTTCTTATATATATATATATATATATATATATATATATACACACACACACACACTAAAACTATCTCAGATGATGTACTCAAGTGATAGGTCCCTAATGCATCTAATAATATGCATAGAGATCATTATCATGGACTATTATCAATGTTCATATCATTCCCTATCCCGTTGAGGGTAGACTAATTATTTTACAAAAAGTTTTCTTGATTTTATTACAGAAAATCTATTATCTGAAAAAGGTGGCATTGATTGGAATATAATCAATATCTTCCATTGAAAAGGGGTTGTGAAACTAACATACCTCTAGCCTATGCAAAGACAATGGATTAAACATTGATGTAGTAAATGTATCTTGAAATCTAATTGATGTAGTACCCTTTGTCTCTTGAGGACTTGAAATAATATTTTTTTCTATGAGAGTGCTAGAGATGAGTGGGAGTGGGGTAGAAGTGTGAGTTTAGGGAGTAGAGGTGAGCCAAGGTGTTGCTTCCATGACTAGTGTATGTTTAGGGTCATAAACTACCATCTTGTTAATGCTTTTGTTTTTATTACCTCCAAAAATAGTCCAATCGTCATTTGAGTTGACTGGAGCTTTTTCATTTTCAATTATTGGCTTGGATGAGATCTTTTGGTTGGTGACAATAAAAAATAATCTCTTAACTTATGCATCACCAATTGAAAATGAAAACAAGTCTTAGGAATGTTGACTCTTTCAAGTTATTAGACATAAATTTTGACACACACCCTTTTCTATAGGCACACAAAATAAAATTTTATTTTATTGTGGAAAATATAGCACCTTAAGGGAGTAATAAGATAGTCAATGAATGCCCATAGGGAAAGGGGAGAACTATAAGTTTAATTCACATAGGGATTATGAGATTAGCCATGTTAGATACCATAAAGTCACAACTTCAAGGAGAGAAAATAGGTAGTATATTTTTGATAACCATGGGCCATGTTTCATAAAGATCATGTAGTGTATAGAGTTTACAAAATGAAATAGAAAAAAAAAATCCTTGGTTATATTTTGAATAGTATTCAACTTGGTGTCATGATACTGCCAAGTAGATTTGATGTATATTTGTAACATACTCTTATACAAGATTCTACCCACAAAATAACATATGAGAGTGTGATTCTCAATTCATTTATATGCATTACCAAAATTAGGAATCACGAAAACAACATCAAATTTATTTTCATCACAAATAAATATATTACCTCATAAAACAAATTTGAGTATGAATTTTTGAAACCTTCATAAACACCATTTATCTCTTCTACAATCACCACCACAATACCATCAAGAGATATTGATGAACCTTGAGAGGTCATAAAATAATAAATAAATGTCTCTTAATATATATCCATCTAATAAAGGTTAAGTAAATAGAAAATCATGGTTGCATATTTTACAAGAGTCTAACAAAGGAATAACATGACAAAAACTTGACCATAATACTCCACAAATTTTATTTCTATATTAGCTTATGCATGCCTTATCACATTTTCAAAAAAAGTAAATGACATCCTTATTTATATGCCTACAAGAGAGCATGTTGTCAACTATCTCTACCACAAATCATGTTGTTAACACTGTAGCCTAAATCTTAGATTCAACTTATATTACTAATTTTAGTAAAAAAAACCTAAAATCTAAACACACAAATAGGAATGGATAAAAGAGATAATCAACACAATAAGATTTTCCTTACCATCACTTTAGCTCTTTATATCTCCATTCTAGGATTGCAAAATGGATTGTTGATGCAAGATTTGAAAATGTTGGATTGTTTTCTTGATGATGATAATGGCTTCCAAATGGATGGTTGAGCTTAACAATGGCTTTGGATGAGTGTAAGAAGGTTGTATGGATGTAATATTATGGAAACAATGTGATAGTTTTTCAAGTTTTCTTGTTAGTTTGAAGGAAGAGGGAAAGCTTGGTTATATACGCATGGAGGCAGAAATCAATTGCTCAAATTCAAATTTGAGCCATTGAGATCAATGGCTAGGGATTTTTAATGGAGTTTTTAATTCTATGGGGATATCTAGAATTAGAGAATTCTAGAGAAAGGTGGCTAGAATGGAGGAAATTTCTAGAATCCTTCAATTCTAGAAATCTCCTATTAGGGTTTAGGGGTTTAGGAGAGGCTAGAATGGGGGGGAGTAGTTGGGTAGGTAGATTATTATGTATTTTTAAATTAGCTAGTTGGCTTAGGAAGTAGGTTAGTGGGTAATAGGTTCTATTAAGAGTTTAATGAAGGGATTAATTAGTTTTTTGGGATGGGGAAAGGTTTGAAGGATGATGGGAATGGAAAGGGGACAATGCGATGTTAGTTAAATTAGCTAAGAAATATGAAAACTAGGATAAATTAGTGAAAATTAGTGTAATTAGTATAATTAATAAGATGAGAATATTTTAATGCATACATTTTTCTCCTCTTTGAAAGGGCATTATGAGTGGATAGGATGGGAAGGAGTAATGGTCTTTCAAAGAAGAACCATAATGAGTTAGATAGTGTCAGATGTCAGTAGGATATGATGCCCCCTTGAGGGAGCATGTGGGGAGAAACAAATTGGATGGTCACTCGAATAGAAATATCGAGGTGGGATAAGATAATAAAATGGGGTTAGGATAGCCTAAGACATAGCTACAATCAAATGATGCCCCAAGTTGGAAGGAGACAATACGGCTCAGTTGTGATGGGTTTTAGACAAATGACCAATGTCTAGAAAAAGTGATTGAATTGATGGGATAAAGTGTTTGAAATATGATGGGTTCAAGCCAGTGATAAGTTCCAAAGCAAAGACACATGCTAGGGAAAGCTTGAAAATTGATAATAGAGATAGTAGTGTTTGATTGATGAAAATGGGATGATTTACATAAGATTTTTATCTTGTATAGATATGTGATTGTTGAGTGGCTTTGTTCGAGGATGGGATAGTGATAAAAGATGACAGGTGGTTGAGCTATCCCTAGAGATAAAGTGAACCTAGGTGCTACCTACATAGTCTAAAAAGATCTCAGGCTGATCTAGTTTTGATGGGGAAAAAGTGAATGACAAGGAGATGGACATATCATGCCCCAGAGGATGTTAGAAGGGATTTTAGTGTGGTAGTTTGGATAATTTGGCAAGGTTGGACGTGGGAAGTGTTAATAAAGGGTGGTTAGGGGTGTATGGTGGGGGTCATATAGGATAAAAGGGTCAGAAATAGGTCATTTGTGCATTTTGTCTTCTAGTGATTGAGCTTCGAGGTGAAACCACAAATCGGATACCCTGATATTCCCATCATGGTGAGAGCATTTGAGAGTACCAGAGACCTACTTATGCTAGACCTATGGTGAGTAATGAAACCTTAGCTTTGTGATTTTATGGATTTTTTGTAGTTTTTGTTAGTTTTTGGATTAATTTATTTGGAAAAAGGCACTGGCCAAGTTGCTTTAGCAATATCATGACTGTCATTTTTTCCTCAATAATGATTTTTTCATTATGACTCATGGATTTGGGGGTTAATACATGGTATTACAATACCACAAGTCTACAATTGTAGTATTGCAATACCATAACTATAGAGTCATGATATTATAATACCATGACTATAAAGTCATGATTTTGCAATATCGCTATTTTGGGATTCATGGTTTTACCTGACCCAGAGGTCAAGCTAAACTAAAATATGTGAATAATGATTTTGTCAATGTCTCTATGAAGGGCATACTCATAATTTATGATTTTATCGAAGTTTGGTGAAATGGGTATGTGGTGTGATGAGGGGTTAAGTTAGATGGTTTCGGGAGTTGAATTAGTTAGTTATATGATTATGAGGGTTGATTAGAGGGGTAAGATAGATGGTGTTTAGATAGATAGGATGGGTTAAGGAGGTAGGTATTTAGATAGATGTAGAAGTGGTTCAGAGCTAAATTAGAGGTACTTATAATTAAGGGATGTGGTAATGAGATAGGTATGAGGGTTTGGATAGTGAGTTAGGATAGGAGGTGAGTTAGACAGGTAAGATGGGTTGTTTATCTAGGTTTGTGAGGTAGATTAGATGGGATAGAGGATAGGCAGTGAAGTTTTGTAGGTAGGTTAAGTAATGTTAGAAGGATGGAGGTTGAATTAGGGAATGAGACTAGTGAGATAAGGAAGGGAATTAGGGTTAATGTAGTATAGGGTTAGTGGATGGGGGTGTGAGTGAATAGTGGGAGGGTGAGGTTATTGTGAATACGAGTAGTAGGGATGGGTTTTGAAGGGAAGGAGAAATAATTAGGTGATTTTTGATAGAGAGGATAGGTGTTTTATGAGACATGTAGTGATAGGTGGATGGTGATTGGTGTAAGAGAACTTAGGGATTATGGCATTGTGATCTTGATGGCCCATAGTACTGCATGAGATGTATTTATTGATGAAGGTAGAGTTTGAGGTATTAGAGATGGTGGGTTTAAATGATTTCGTGATGATGCCTATGATACATATTAATCATGCATTGATTATGGCATTAGTAGAGTACTATCACTTAGATACCAACACCTTCTATTTTGTCATGGGTGAGATGATGCTCACCCTATAAGACGTATATAGGATCTTCCATCTATCAATGTAAGGAGACCGAATCTATTAGAGATCTCATATACTGGCTCAAAAATTATAGTGATTGGCTACAAGATTAAAGGTGGGAGTAAGGGATAGGCAGGTTGATATTGACTAGTGTTTGGTGGAGGGTACCATTGATAGGTTATAACTAGTTGTTATGTCTCTTGTTACTAGCATTCTCTTACCAAACAAGAGTGGCCAGTGGTTTCATCTAGGCCTAGGGGATGTTGTGGCCTAATATGGTTTAAGACTTTAGATTTTTTGTCTATGGACCTATCATTTTAATGTGCCTATATAGAGAGCTACACCTAGGTGCATATAGGAGAGCTACTAGTTTAGGACCACCCTTGCTTTTGCAAATATGGAGATGGGAGCATATTGCTATTCAATGACCATTGAGGACTCTTGCAATGAGGCAACCACATCATTCGATGGTCTTTGGTTGGTACATTCTATTAAGAAAGTAAAGAGGACATGCTGGGGAAATACACTTTTACCAAGATGCTTTTGATAGACTGCACCTACAACATATTACTTGGATGTCATATAGAGGTCTAAAGTTTGGTTAGGATGATGAGGTGCTGACATAATATATGCTCACAGAGTGTTACTTGATGGGATGATGAGACTTGGTGATTAAGAGATACTGGCCCGATCATGTTCAACACTAGTTTAGCTTCATTTAGGATGTACCTAGAGCAGATCACATATTCACTTTGAGCAAGTGAGAGAGACCTCAATGAGGGAGGTCAATAGATAGGGTTGATGCACACATAAATTATGAGAGTATTGCCCCAATACCTTGGGAATTTTACAAACCTATTCGTAATCCAAGGGTGATGGTTGGATACACAGCATGATGGAGACCATAGATTCCCATTAGACTGACTCATCTTAGAGTTATCATTTGATGTGGGGAGGCTATTATAGGCATAGGATAGGATACGGAGGAGGATGAGATAAGTACCTACTCAGGATGGATAGGATTGCTAGCATGGGGTGGCTATGAATGTGGATGAGGGAGATAGAGATTAGGTGGTAGTAGCAGGGGCTAGTGGGCCTCAAATACAGAGACAGGCACAAGTTGGACCAAAAATGTAGCCATATGTATAGCCATAGATGCGGGTTGGGAGTAGTAGTGGATTAGGTCCTTCACATCAACCTCCGATGGAGTATGAGTGGACACTATTAGCTCAACTCCAAATGGATCTCTATGATCAAATATCATAGATTTTTAGGATCACTTAGGAGAGGAAACAATTACAAGTTCAACTGTAAACCATTATAACATAGAGGGATGGGTAGCTGACCCAAGCTCAGGGATAGGTGGTAGGACTCCAGAGACAGGTGACAACATTGTAGGCTTAGGTGACTCATAAGGATGGGCAACTAACTCAGGCCTAGTCATAGATTATAGGTTTAAAAGTATAATTGATTGTGTTATAGGTGCATATTACTACCCTTCAGGGACAAATCTAAAGTAGGGATGTGCATATTACTAGGTTCTAGAGATAGATTGCATAGATGTAGGCATGGATCCACTCATTGATGAGGGAGGTGAAGGTGGTCAAGAGGGATAGGGATGAGGAAGATCAGGCAATGAGGGAGCACAAGATGATGGATGTGATGAAGAACATTATGTGATTGACTTAGGAGGCACAATATTGCATGAGCATTTATGAGGCAGCAGTGTTGATGGAGTGACATGTTCCATCCTTCTATGCTTGTTCATCACAGTTAGTTCATTAGCCTTCCCAAGGAGGACCAAGACTGCCAAGGCCACTAGGGCCACTAAGACCAAAACCTTGAGATTTATATATATAGGGGGTTTTTTGTATTATTATCTCATTCTTGCCCCATGGGCCCATTTGTTGTATTTTATTTTTTGACATGGACTCCATGTGGATTGTGTGTGTGTATATATATGATGAGATGTTTTGGATGATGTGTTATGTGTATTGATGTATGTATGATGATGTTATGGTATTGATGTTATTGAGATACATGTTATTTTTGGATTTTTATGATGTGATTAGATTAGATGTGATAGATCTTGATTATGATTGTGATGTGATAGGTTCATGATTTATATGATGCATTTAATTTATGATGTGATCAGATGCATATTATGTAATGTGATAGATATATTTATTTTACATTTTATTGATGATGTGATGATGATACAATGTTTATATGATGGGTTTATTTATGTTATGATATGTATGGTGATTTATGAAATTAGATGTATTATGTCTATGATTTGATTTTGTATGACATTTTCATGTGATGTGATAGATGCATGGCATTCAAATTTATGACATTGGATGCAGTTTAGATAAGATGTGATAGACTAGTATAATTTTATTTTAGATGATGTTTGATGAGATGTGTTGGTGGATTCATATTCTTATGAGCTTAGTGATATTTGGATTTATTTCATGATGTATATAATGTAAATGTTGAGAGATGATTATAGCTCTTTGATGATGTTAGATAGATGTGGTGGGATGATTTGTGGATATTATTTCATGATGTAATGTTGATGAATGTGATAATGAAAGATTAATTCCTATTGGATGCATTATATCTTATTTTTTGTAAGAATCCTCCTGAACCATGGAGGTAGGACAGCAATGGGATGGGATATGATTAGGTTTTGGTTGGGATAGAAATAGGTTAGATGAGATGGGAATAGTTGTGATATGATAAGGGATAGGATTAAGGGGAACAAGATGGTGGTGATTTTAAAAGCCATTAAAATGTTTGTAATCCATTTTTATATTACACCATTGTAACATGTACCAGTGACAGGAGAAGCCAAAGGCACATCAAAATTGGTGTGTGGGGGGGAAATTTGTTTGATAAATGACCTTTATTGAGTAAAGGTTTGGGGGCCACTTATAGCATCCTTGTTCCCATAAGAGTCAAAAAATATACAAACAAAAATATGACAATACAAGACATCAATATATACATGACTAACAACCACATGTATTCAAAACAAACATTTAATCACACACGGCAATATAAGCATATATAAGACAAAATGAATAATAACATGATTAAGGATATACAAATGAGTGATGATGTGAATTGTAAAATGATTATAAACATAGGATATATCCTTCCCAGGAACTTTTACATGTCAGGACAAGATTCCAACCAAATTTTAAAAGTAATCATGAATGAGGTTAAAATGACCCCTCAGGATTCAGCATCATAATGTATGCGAAAACCCCAAAAGTAAGAACTTATGATTTGTGACCCTTCCATAATGATGATGTTAGTGGGAAAGTGTGAACCATAGTCTTAAGGAAAACAAGATAAAAATAGGGATGGGTTGTGTCTTGAGGCTAAAAGGAGACGTGCTTGTCAAAGAAGAGTTTTGATGGGGTGATAATATGTGGATTATTGATAAGGATATGATGGGAATTGAGGAAATACATATGCCAAATATGGATAAGAGACTCTAGAGGACCTCCCCAACAAATATTCTCATTACTCATCAAGCAATGTCATCTACCTTGTGTTGAAGTATTTATCTTTTATTGTTGTCTAAGAACTTGTGATGGATGTGTACTATTAAGACCAAGGTCAAGGTTATTTTACCATGATGATGGAAATTGATTTTCATCATGGTACTTTCCCAAGGTGCCAGAGAACTAGGTTTCACCATTGGATGATTTTTTTTTATATTGGACTAATAGAGAGATGTGATGGAATGGAGAAGGGAATGCCCCCAAGAGTGGGGACTCGTAGATGGATGATGGTGGATGCTATCAGGCATAAAAATTCTTCAGATGAATGATATTCATGGAATCATCAATCTCTTCACCATCTAATGTGGCTAATTTATAAGCTCTAGATCCAAACTTGGCAATTATGATATAAGGCTTGAGCCAATTACCCTTAAACTTCCCCTTCTTGTCTGTATCAACATTGGTGTTCTTTTGATTTTCCTTAAGGACTAGGTCACCAACCTCAAATCCTCTGGACTGGATTTTCTTATGATATTGGACTTTTAGTTATTCTAGTATGCTTGTAAGTGATCAAGGGCCTTCTGACATTTTTCATTGAGAAGCTTCAATTCTTGTAGGCATTCATATCTACAATTATGGTTAGTGATAATGCCCCTTAAAGAGATTCAAAAAACAGAGGAGCTCTAATACCACTGGCAAGATCACTTCTGCCCTATAAACTAAAGCATATGGAGTGGCCCTAGTAGGTGTGCAAATGCTTGATCTGATCTAGATATATTTATAGGTGTCAATTTCTTCTACCTAATTGACTATTTTCTTAAGGATTTTGATGAGGGTCTTATTATTTGCCTCAGCTTGTTTGTTATCTTGGGGGTAATAAGGAGAAGATAAATGTTGCTTAATGTGATACTATTGACACAAGGCCTCAACTTCCTAATTTGCCATTCTCTGATTGATATTGGTAGGTATGCCAAAGTGTCAAATGATTTGGTTGAGTATGAATTTGGAGTTTTGAAGTCTTGTAGTATAGGTTAGTGACATCACTTCTACCCATTTAGTGAAGTAATCCATTATTGTGATAATGAACTTGTGACCATCTGATGATGTTGGATTAATCTTAACAATCAAATCAAGGCCCCATATGGAAAATGGCCATGGACTCATGATAGGATATAATTCCTATGCATGTGTATGAATAAGTTTCCCATGATTCTAACAAGCCACACATTTTTACACATATTGACATGAATCTTGTTCCATGGTTGGCCAATAATATCCAATTCAGATTAGTTTCTTGGCCAAGTCCATTCCACTAATGTGATAGCCATAAATATCATCATGAACCTCTTTAATTGCGTGAAAAGTCTCATCTGATGTTAGGCATATTAACATGTTTCGATCATAGCATCTTCGATAAAGCATGTTATCAAGGATTATGTAACAGAATGTGTGATGAATAAAAGCTTTATATTGGTGGTGATTAAGGTTGGGGGGAGGATGTTATCATGGAGGTACTCATAGATATCATGGTACCAAGGAAGACTGGAATCGTTAATTGCGTAAATTTGAAAAGGAGACATAGATTGATGTGCTATCAAAATCAAATGTTCAATTAGAAAATTTCCTTCCAAAACATCTTCAGGGAGGTCAATAAGAGAGCCAATGGTGGCCATTGAATCAACCACTTTGTTACTCCCTTGTGGTACTTGCTCAGATGTTATGGACTAAAAATTTTGATTTAATTGGTCAACCAATTACTTATAAGGGAGTAACTTTTCATCCTTTGTCTAGAACTCATCATTGACTTGCTTGATTATCAACTATGAGTCACCAAATACATGCAAGTGTTAGATATTCCACTAGATGCCTAAATAAAGCCCTGTTATCAAAGCTTCACATTTAGAGATATTATTGGTACATGGGAAGGCAAGGTAGAAGGCTTTCAGATTAAGGTCACATTATGGGGTGATGAGGAGGATTCTTTCCCTTGATCTATGCATAGTGAATGAGCCATCAAAATATAATTTCTAGCTACTTGATTCTGAATTACTCATTATAGACTCATCTAGGAAGGTTGTTATAAGAGGCTCAGTCACTTCAAGTGGTGCTTCAACTAATTGATCCATGATGACTTGTCCCTTAATAGCTTTTTGATTGACATATTCAATATCAAACTCACTCAGTAACATGATCCATTTAGCCATCCTTCCAGTAAGAGATGATTTGGACAATAAATAATTAAGTGGATAAACCTTGGTGATGAGTTGGACCTGATTATTGATCATGTAGTATCAAAGCTTTTGTGAGGTAAAAACCATGGCTAAGCATGCCTTCTAGATTAGAATATAGTTGAGCTCATAAGAAATGAGAGTGTGAATGACATGGTAAATGGCTTGTTCTTTGCTATGATCATTGTGTTATGCCAGGAGGGCACCTATCACACATGACATTGTTGAAATGTATAAGAGCAAGGGTCTTCTCGAACTAGGGGGTGACAACACAGGCAGGTTAGCTAAATATTGTTTGATATTTTCAAAAGCCTATTGACACTCAGAGTTTTAGTTAAAATTAGTCCCCTAATTTAAGAGATGGGTGAAGGGGTGGCATTTGTATGCAAGCTAAGATATAAAGTGTCAAATGGCTTATATTTTTCCTTGAATACATATGAGCTACTTTAGATTATGAGGTGGGGGTATTTATGTGATTTCTTTTACCTTTGTTGGGTCTACTTATATGCCTCTTCTAGAAATGAAGAATCCCAATAATTTCCCTAAAGTAACACCAAATACACACTTCTTGAGATTTAGCTAGACTTTGTACTCTCACAATCATTCAAATATTCATCTTAAGACAATCTGATGTTCTGACCTTAATCGAGACTTCCCCAAGATGTCATCTACATAATATTCGACTATGTCATGCATCATATCATGGAAAATGATTGTTATGGCCCATTGATAAGTTGTATTTGAATTTTTAAGGCCAAAGGGCATGACCTAATAGCAAAATCTCCCCCATGGAGTGATAAAATTTATTTTGTGTTTGTCCTTAGGTGCAATTCTAATTTGATTATACCCTGAGAAACTGTCCATAAGAGATAGCATTTCATATTGGGTGGTTGAGTCCACGATCATGCTGATGTTTGGAAGGGGGAAGTCATCCTTGGGACATGCCTTAATTATGTCTTATAAGTTTATGTAAATCCAAATTCCATCTTATGGCTTAGTTATAGGAACAATATTAGAGATACAATCAGAATAATCAATTGGTCGGATAAAGCCAACTTCCAAGAACTTTTGTAGCTCCTCCTTAACTAACAGGGCCACTTTGGGGTGCATTTTTCACAATTTTTATTTGATTGGTTTTTCATTAAGATGCACAACCAAATGACTTACTACCAAAGATGGATCTAGTCCAGGCATGTTTGTGTAGATCCATGCAAATATGTCAATGAATTCTTTAAGAAACTCAATGATAACTTCACGTTCCTTGGGTATTAAAGATGCCCCCAGTTTAACTATTTTTGGATGTTGTTCAACCCCAATATTGACTTCAATTACTTCTTCAACAAGAGAGGGTGATTATTCTTGTAAATAGGTAATGATATTTTCAAAACTTCTGAAGAAAAACAATCTAGGAGTTCTATATCGGTGTCAAAGTACTCTTCTAAATTGAAGAAAATGTGTGGGAGTGCATCTAGATTTTAGGAGGCTCTTCCTCTTTAGATTTTTCTTCTTCATTTTGATCATGAGGTTCTTATTGTTCCCAAAATATGTAGATTGATAGATATTTATGAAAAAGCCTTTCTTATGATCTTCAAACGGCATAAAATATTGAGCTCCCAGAAACTCCAAGATTACTTCATCATTTTGAAATGCATCAAATGATGGCTCCTATTTTTTATCCTAGTCAATGAGTGATGGGTAGCAGAGGGAGATGTTGATGGTGGAAATGGTGGTATCAAGGAAGAGGTTAGTGGCAGCAAGCTCCTTGAAGTGACTACAAATGAACCTTGTCTCAATGTCTTCATCAAGGAGAGACTACTCAGGGATCAAAAGAGTATCCACAATGATATTATTTATGTCATCATCAAATAATCTATACCCTAGACCAAGATACTATGGATATTCTTGAACCATGATGGGTTCAATCCTTCTTCTTGATTCCCTAGTCCATTATCCTTATAATGCATATTTTCCATCATATTCTAGATACGAGGGTATTTTTTTCCTAGAGATATAAGGTCCTCATCATCTAGACTTAGCCATGAGTCATCTGATTCTTCAATACATTCTTCAGATAGTAATCCTACACTTGAGAATTTCGTTGGGTTAAACTGATATTTGATTGGATTAACCTTCTGCTTGGCCGAGGACCCATAGCTATGTGGAGAGAGTGGTAAATCACCTACACAAAATATTTTAGATTCATACTCTTTGTAGCTCATGGATGTGATTTTCAAGTGGGTGATTTTAGGTAGTAAATCAGATGTGGATACAAGCTGGTCAGGGGAGATGTACTTAGCAGCTATTGGACTTAAGATGGAATTATCCATTCCAGGATAGGAATGTGAGTATTGATCCATCTAATAGTTGCGAAGATGATGAATTACTCTAAGGATGGTGACTTCCATCTTGGAGTGGGGGAATTTGAGACACAAATGTAGGGTTGATGGAACAATGTCATTTCATAGATCAACAGACGTCTGAGTAGAATATTATAAGGCAAATCTATATCCACAACATGGACTAGTGTTTGGTGTACTATGTGCCCCACAACAATGGGAAGGTAGATTGTCCCTATAGATGGCCTCTCATTGTCATCATAGGCTTTAATCATAATCAAGGTAGGCCCTAGAGATGCTTCTGAATACCCCAATTGCTTCAAGAAGTCCAGATTACATAAATTTAACATTGATCCTCCATCTATGAGAACCCAAGAGACACGATGGTGGGATATGGACACTTTAATGAATAAGGGATAATTATGGTGTGGGCCAATTGGAAGCATATCCTGGACACCAAAAGTAATTTTTTGTGAACGGGACAAATGGCCTACTCACACTTAGAACTGATTGGTATCCAAGTCACTATGAACCTTAAGGTTACTCAAAACTTGATTATCTCTCGATGTAAAGTAGAGGTTTTGAGAATCTCTATTAATGAAATTGGTGTTGGCATCTTCTCTAGCTGTTGAATGATGTCATAAGACTTATTAGAACTTGAAGCTTTCTTGGAAATATTCCCATTTTGATTAGCGGATGAAGTGGATGGGTCTTTGGGTGGTGTTATGGGAACTATAATCTTACTGCATATGGTGGTGACCACACAATCGACAATGGCCTAGTTGATTTTTAGAATGGTAGATAAAGGTGGAGTGGACTCTTGGGGGTTGCAGATTTTAATGGTATTGATATAGTGGTATGGCATGACATGGTAATTAGTATGATTAGAGGAAGAGCCCTGACCCTAGTCTCTTGGTGGTCTCCTATTTCTTTGATCATGCTTGGGAAGTGGGTCTTTATAAATGCCAATCTTCCCTTTTTGGATTGATTTGAAGGATTTTTTCCTATTTCAATGTCACCTCTTTCAACCAAGTCATGAATATAGTGCTTCAATTGCATGCATCTTGTTGTATCATGACCTTTAACCCTATGGTATTTATAAAATTAATCTTCATGGTACCAATCTGATTTTTGTTGTCAATCATCTATAAGTCTAATTTTAGGAAGGGTGATCATATTATCAGTGATTAATTGATCAAAGACTATTTCAATTGGTACTCCCAAGCTAGTTAATGGTCTCTAGTTGGTCCAAGGCTTTGGCTTGCCTCAGGGTACATGGATAGAGGGGACATTTGATTGTTTTGAGGGGTTATTTCTTTGAACTATTTGCATATGTTGTTGTTTGGAATAAATCACCCCATCTCCCATGACATTATTATTTTTATTAAAGACTTTTGATTTTCCTAAAAAGGAGTTATCTTGATTTTGGTTGTGCTCATTTCAGGAATATAACTTGATTGTGTCTTTCTCAATTAGGGCTTTTTCAATTTGCATCCATTTCTCAATTATTTCATCAAAGGTCTTATCACATTGGAGTTTCAATTGATATTTGAGCTTAGCATTTAAGTTATCTACAAATAACTTGGCCAACTCTTTTTTAGGTACTATACATCTCAGGTAGCTTGCAAAACTTCTCCATCTTTGAAAGAAGTATGTCAAACCTTCCCCACTTCTTTGTTTAGTATTATATATTATAGAGATGTCATGTTTGATTTTGAATGAAAAGTGTCTTACAAATTGTTCTATCGATTCTTTAAAGCTAGATATAGACCCCCTGGGTAGGTGCATAAACCATTCTAAAGTGGGCCCAGTAAGACTTTTTGGAAAGAGTCTCAATAAATAGGCATCATCGTACACTACTTCATGGCAAGCCACATAGAACTCTTGAACGTGATTTTGAGGATCTCCTTTCCCTCGATATTTTTCAAATTTTGGTACTTCAAAGTGTGGCGGGAAAGGTATTTGTAAGATACTCATGTCTAAGGGTGAAGAGCAAAAATCTTCATATTTGTATTTGAGATATTTTGAACATGGGTCTATTTGTTGGAGGGTCTCCATCATTTTACACTCTTGTATGAATGGAGGGTCCTTAAGAGGATTCGTGGTTTGATTTTGACTATTTCGAGGGATATAGGTGTTTTGAGTGTTGTGAGTATTTTGAGTAGTATGGACATTTTGGGTATTTTGGGTGTTGTTTTGACATGGTGATGATGGACGTTGATTTTGAGCATGGATTAGGAGGTTTATTTTTTGTGTTAGTTGGTCTAATCGGTCCTCTAACATAGCTTTCCTCCTATTAGCCTCAATATAATTATTACGGAGGGTGTTAGGCGTTCTTCTTATGTAAATATGTGATCCACACCTTTCTCTTCTTGGGGTATTTGTATATTTTGATGGGGTGTATTTGGATGAGTGGGAGGACAAACTATATTTTATAGGAAGATGCAATCAAAAGTTGAGGGTAATGTGAACCTTATTTCAATAGCATGGGCTAAGACATGATCACAATTTTCATATAGATATTGGTCGATCAGGCTCTTAACCTCGTCACTAAGGAGGGGATTAAACCTTTCATCCTCTTCTTCGTGTGTATGCATATCACTATGGGTATCATCATATGCCCGAGTTGGATCTTCTATGTTCCCCATTGGATCATTGTTTTGGTTAGAAGCTTGTCCAAGCTTGAGTTGGGCATGGATGTGAATCACTTTTTTGAAAGAAAGATGTGTTGAGGTGTGATAAATGAAGTGGAAGTGCTCTAATACTATCTCTGTTTAGAGACCAAATCTACTACTGATCAAGGAGAGTGATTGTGATGATTTTTAGAAAAGGATGGGGTGACTAAGAATTACCAAGAGACGAAGTCTTGTAAGAGACCAACCTAGCAAAGATGAAAAAAAGTGATGGGATCAAATGCCTTGTCCACTAGCAAAGGAATAATTTGATGGGTGCTAAGTGAAGAAGACACCAGATAGAGATGAGTGATGGGTGCTAGATTAGAATATTAAAACTATGTATATTGATAATACCTAGTCTAGGGAAGTAAGAAGTGACAAATGATGATTAAAGAGGATGGGTGACCACTAGAACTTGATTTTAAGATGGAATACAATATTCAAGGGTGATAGAAGATAGAGGATGTGAGATGAAAGATCTAGGATATATAAGATGGAAATAGGATGTGTATTAGGTGGATAGAATATGTGGGAAATGTAGGATTGGACAAAAAAGATTGTAGAAAACTTTTTGAGATATATGCAAATGGATATTGGGTATGAAAAGTATAGAAGATGTAGGATGAATATGGGGTGAGGGAATATATACAGGCTAGGTGTTTATAATTATCTTAGGATAGGAAATTAAAAGTATAGAATGGGTGACCAAATACAAGATGAGAAGGTGATATATGATGAATATAGGGGGTGGATAGTGAGTATGGATGGTAGATTAGAAGAGGGATGGAAGATTAGGGTATGGAGGATATGAGATGAACATAAGATGATGAGATGAGAAATAAATATTCACCTAGGGGTATCTAAGGTGCTACACACAAAATAGGGTATAGTCAACTCATCTTACAAATAATACGGGTCTTACACAATACTCAAACAACATACGCAAGTATGAATCTTAAATTATTCAATTGATAGGTGTGTCATCTAATGCTCATACCATCTAATCGTTTCACGAGTGAAATTGTAAGCCGGTGACCCGTTACAAAATCTATCAAACCCTCTCAACCTCATTTTCACATGCTAGTTATTTTAAAGTTGATACTGACTCCTATAGTGGTACACTTATTACGGTCGAAGACTCCTAATCTAGATATACACAAGGGTTTCTATATGGTTCCCCTATATACATGGAGGTACAGTGGGGCCCAAGTCCATATAAGATGTTGTCTGATCATCCTGTGTATTGGAGCTTAACCTCCCCTCACTCCACATAACCATTTATGAAAAAATTTACTTAGGCACATAATGACAACTCTTTTAATTTTTATACTCCACTGGAACATAGAGTTTTGTTAGTACATGGTGATGAAATCCACATAACCAACCTCTATATGCTAATCCTATGCATGGGGATGAATTCTACATCATGTGATATCAAAGAATCAGGGGGACAACAAACATGCAAGCTCAACTGGATTAATTTACTGATTAATTACCTACATGTGAGGGGCACAAAAACACCTATACAAGCCAAACACACACACACACAAGCAAGTATATATCATAAAATAAATTCACACAACAAGGGTGTATATACATCAAATGAAGATAATATATAATTGACACCCCTTCCTAAAAGCACAGAGGTTAGAAGACAAAGTGGGGTGTCTTGGTATTGAAAGGTTCTATACCAAAATGGATTAGTAGTTTAAATTTCTACAAAACAAGTCCCTATAAAATCACAAATACACAAAGCAATATCATAACTAGAATACACAAAATCACTACTCTAAGACAAAATCATAGATCACGAGTTACGATTTTGCATAGGTTAGTAAACTGTGACAGTTAACATGCAAAACCGTAATAGCTAGACAAAATCACAATTCTTTAGGACAATATCGCAACTTACAAAAAATCATAATCTACGATTTTGCAAAAGATAGAAAAATTATAAAATATGCATGAAGGAAGTGAATGTCAATGAGATAACTAAGCTTTCAAATAATTATAAGACAAATAGATTAATCAAAATGTGTCCTAAATAAGTATAAAATAGGTAGATTAACTAAAGATGTTCCTTAGTTACTTATAACAACTAATTGTATTTTAGGATTCTTTAATTAGCACAATGATTTTATTCCAGTAGATAGAATAATAATGTTCTTATACATAGGGATGAAATTATTAATGCTAGATATCCTAAACTATCATGTTGCCTATATAGTCACAAAACCACGACTGCAACTAATAATATCATTACTTGTAGGACAAAATCGCAAGTTTAAGACTTGCAGTTTTGTAATTAAGTTTAAAACAAGTTTTTAATAGGGTCTTTGATGTGTGCCTTGATCTTCTTCTTCTCCCTACTAGTCCTGCACACAAACAACAAGCTATTGAGATACCCTTGTAAATATAAGGTTAGGCCAAAATGACTAGATTTGAAAATCATTAGGGTGATGAAAAAGGTATGCTTAACTTAGTACAAAAAACCTTACAACTTCCTACAAGAGTTAAGAACCCTTTGTGAATTAAAAAATTGTCAGGCCAAGATTTTACCAGTGTGATGCAAAAGAACAAAACCACTACTCTCAATGACAAAACCACCATTACCATGATAAAGCCGCTAATGTCGAAGTCACAATTTTGCAGATGGTGGCCAAATGGTCCTAAACCTGATCAAATCTTCCTCTTCTTGTAGACAAAAACCAAAAATACCTTCCAAAACAACAAAAGCAACTTGCATAAATGTCTCTTTTTAGATAATGATCAGGGGTATATAAAAAAAATCAAGTTATACAAAGTCACAGCTATATCTGACAAAACTATAATTACCGGTGTGAAGTTTCAATTTTCAAAGTCATGATTTTGTGTCTTACATACCAATGGTTGAGTACCGGATTGATCTTTCCCTACCCTGTACATAGAAAAGTATAATGCTTGTAGACAAACAGACAAAGAACAAAATACCCTGCAGAAGGGGGTTAGCAGAGACAGAAAACAGATCTACCCCTAACTACTATCTTTGCAAAATCATGATTGTAACTGACAAAACCATGACTACTAGGGCAAAGTCACAACTTTCAAAGTTGCGATTTTATCGAAAGTCAAAAACATGCAAAAGACCCTAACCATTTGCGGTTAACTAACAAAATCGTGACTATACCTACAAAAATGCAACTACAATATCGCTAATACCAGTGCAAAACCATAATTTACCTGTACGTGATAAAAATTTAAAATCTAACCTTCAATTCACGTTTAGTTTGTCTTACAATCATTCAAATCACTTCTAGCAAGTTTATAAGGTTACTTAAGGGAGTAAGGTCCCAACGTGGTCACTAAAATGTAGTTTAAATTTTAGATTCAACTTATATTACTAATTTTTGTAACAAAAACTTAAAATCTAAACACACAAATAGGAATGGATAAAAGAGATAATCAATGTAATAAAAGTGTCATTACCATCAATTTACCTCTTTATAGATCCATTTCAGGATTGCAAAATAGATTGTTGATGCAAGATTTGAAAATGTTGGATTGCTTGCTTGATGATGATAATGACTTCCAAGTGGATGGTTGAGCTTGACAATGGCTTTGGATGAGTGTAAGAACACTGTGTGGATGCAAGATTATAACAGCGATGTCATAGTTTTCCAAGTTTTTTTGTTAGTTTGAAGGAAAAGGGAGAGCTTGGTTATATAGACATGGAGGAAGAAATCAATAGTTCAAATTCAAATTTGAGCCATTGAGATCAATGGCTTGGGATTTTCCATGGAGTTTTTAATTCCATGGAGATATCTATAATTAGAGAATTCTAAAGAAAGGGGGCTAGAATGGAGGAGATTTCTAGAATCCTCCAATTTTAGAAATCTCCTATTAGAGTTTAGGGGTTTAGGAGAAGTTAGAATAAGGGGGTAGTTGGGTAGGTAGAATATTTTGTATTTTTAAATTGGCTAGTTGGTTTAGGGAGTAGGTTAATAGGTAATAGGTTCTATTAATAGTTTAATGAAGGGATTATTTGGTTTTTTGAGATGGGTACGGTATGTAGAGTGATGGGAATGGAAAAGGGACAATGAGATGTTAGTTAAATTAACTAGAAAATATGGAAATTAGGTTAAATTAGTGTAATTAGTATAATTAACGAGATGAATAGATTTTAGTGCATACAGACTTAGTCGAAATTAGTGTAATTAGTATAATTAACGAAGCAAACAAATTTTAGTGCAGACAGAGGTATATTAACCTTTTAATATTTTATACTTTATAGTTTTTAATTTTACCATTCCCCAACATGTGTTTAAGTGTTCTCTTTATCACATAAGGGAAAAGGCTAATATCCATTCAAAGATTAAATTTGAGGTCGTGTGACCATATTCACATTATTTAGTTGTAACAAATAATCAATTTTTTTAATAGACTATAACAAATATAAAGCAAAATTTTATATAAAACGTAAAAAATTCCAATACAATTTTGATCTATTATTATAACTACTTTTAAGTTTATAACAAATATAAAATATTATGTAATCATTTAATATTTCAACTATTAAATATTATGATGTCATTGTTTTGACAACCACTTCATCAAGAAAAATGGTGTAATACTTGCATACTTCCGTGTTTAAGATGATGAAAAAAAAATGTGATATTTATACACTTTCATATTCAGGGCTTCATAAAATATCATATGACATCATCATAATATTGTATGAAAAAATATCAATAGAAAATTATATTATTATTAATCTATTATTTTTATTTTAATATCAAATAGAACACAGCTACTGATGCGACTTTATTTTTAAAATGAATACTTTTAAATCCTATCACCAATAATGGGTCCTCTCCCATATATCACATCACTTTCCCAAAGTCATGCCAGATATTAAGATAATCTGTCAAGCCTACGAGTCTAGAGATTTATTTATACAAAAAATCTTAGACTCGGTGATTGACATATTACGTCTGGTCTGCATATTGTTTGGCTTGACTGAAAGAGAAGGTGGGTAGAAGATGAACGCATACAAACAGATTGGTTGATATTTTTGGGTTTGACAAGTGGCACGTTTATCATAGAAAACCATCTTTCTAATTGTCAGTCAACATCCAACCACATCTCTACTTTAGAGCTGTTTATTCCTCCTCCTTTTTAGACTTTTAGGCTTTTGACAATCAGATGGGGAATGATATTTAAAGATTTCCCTCGAGAAATAATAATATGCATATTATTTTATACATTTGCAAAGAGTTTATAGCTCTTGGCATCCAGGGAGATTTGACGAACTGCAGCAATGCATCCCAAAATGGCCATGAGGGAAAATATTACAGCAATAATGTTATTGACCCAGAATATTATGCTTCTTTTAGAGGGTTTAAAGCAAAGATTGTAGCAGACCATAGGTAAAACAAAATCCAATGGCATAAACCCAAAAGCACCAATCACTGCATTAACATCCCCAAAAAATGGTAACATTGCAGCCACCAGAGTGGCAATCACTACTGCCCCTGTCCTTAGAATCAATCTGGGTGCCAGATTTCGCATCGAAAATCTACCCTTCTTTACATCTGCAGATCTTCGTTCTAATACTTCGAATGCTGGTTGCAGGTACACCTGCCATGATTCCCTGTTAAAAGCAATCCAATTCCATTTCCTACTCACAACTGATGACGAATGCTATTTCCTACTAACTGATGATGGTTGAGAAGTTATAACTCCAAACATTTTACCCTTTATTCAAAAATAATAAGAGTTGTTTTTTAAGACTACTGGGACACAATTATTCTCAAAGCTTGCATTGACTAGTGGAATCTAAATAGATGTAGTTAATTTTCTAGTCAGAATCCTGTTATTTTATCATTCATTCTGATAATAAGCCACATTAGATGATTTGAAAGTCAATTTTCAAATTGTGTATGCAATTAATCTGAAAATTATTTTTTCTAGATCTAATCCCTTAGATTCAGATTAGTATCTTCTTTGAATTATTCACTTGACTCTTATTTTCTTTTTTGAAACATTTCAAATTTCAAATTCAGTTATTCAATTAATTTGACAATTCTTGTTTCTAGATGTAATCTCTTAGACTTTTATTTTCTTCTTTGAACATTTTAAATGTGTACAAATTCTTCAATTTTGCGTCTCCAACTCACCATTCCTACTGCAGATACTTGGAGAAGCACAAACATGTTGGCCATGACCAAAAACCATTTGGGGAGAAGCAAAGACCCATTGGATGGGACGAAATTGCTAAAAATAGTTCCCTCTGCCTTGTTGCCAAATGCCCAGTAACCTGAAACTGCCACAGAGTAGAATGTGGTCACCACCACTGCATAACATATAGACAATCCTTTGAACATCTTTCCTGAGACAGGAGGGGCCAGAGTTGCCTGAAAACATTATCCTCGGTCAGGCCTAAAGTTCTAGTCGTCTACAAGATAACAGAAATAACACTTTTCTGTGCTTTTATTTGGGCATTGCTCCTCTAAATAGCTGTCCAATTATTGTTGATTTATGCATCAAAATTGTATTCCATTACAGTCTAGGCTATTTAAATTGATTATGCAGTTAGTTGGTATAACCAAAAGCTTTCCAGGGTAGATTGAAGCCCCAAATCTAAAAAAACAAAAAGAAAAATCAATTAAACTTACTTGAATTTCTGGAATAATTCCATTCCCATAGGTGGTTGCAATAATGGAGAAAGAATTCAAAGCTGCAAATACTTTGCTTGTTCTACTGCCAACCAAGGAATAATCTTTCTCAGAATCTTCTTTTGAATTCCCTGTTATATATGAGATAAAAATTTATTAACTTCTACAAAATACCCTCAATTTAAACACCTACAGATTTCATATCTATTTATACTTTAGAAACAGTAGAAGTATGTGGACTGATTAATTCAATGGGTTATGGTTTAATGACAATCGGCGCTTGTATTATTAAGAGCTCGGCCCATGTTCAACTCCCCAATGGAAATGGGGATCAGTTGTAAGATCGCGGTCTATGTTCAAATTCTGCTTAACCCTTTGTCCTTGGCATTGATTTAAAGAAGGTTCAGACCCCTACTCATGGATACTATAAGTTTCCAAAAAATTGAGATGTTTACTCTTCAATCAAAATTCTATTAAAAAAAAAAATAAGGTGGACCATAACTACAATAGGCATGCGAGTAGGTTGTGGATAGTATGACCAATGTTTTTCGGATCTAAAGAATGTTGTTTAAGATTACCCCAAGCTAAACTGCATCAATCAATCAAGACACAAACCTGCATGAATGGAACCGATCACTGCACAAGCACTATAAGCAAAGCACAGAACAAAGGACACCAGATTTATGTATCTCAGGGAATGAAAGGACGGCATCTGAGCCAGAATCAGCATCAACCCTCCAAAGCAAATGATGAATTCATATAGCTTCATTGCTCCATCTGGATTATATATAATGTATATATACTGCAAAACAAAACGAGACATCAATGGAAACATCCATAACATTCCTACATGAACAATTAGATCACAAGATGCCTGTTTGCAGACCTTAAGCGTCTGGCCGCCCAGCAGGGTACATCCTATAACAGCTCCATAGCATACTGCAAACTGTATGGGTCCTACTAAAAACTTAGCCCACCTGGGTCCTGTTACAACCATCAAATTACACAACCAGACCATTGCTACATAGAATATAAGAAATACTTGTTGATGCAAACTCATTTTAAAGCTCTGGATTACAAGAACATAACCCACTGGGTGTAAAACCCAAATAAGCTGGGTACCCTACCCTACCCAAAATTTGATAGCTGACATCTCTAAACCTTAATTGTCTCTTTCCCTGCAATTCCAAATTCTCAAGCACAAGAGAGAGGAGGTTATATGAATAGAAGGTGACCCCTGCTCCAACAGTGAGGCATATAACTCCTGCAGCCCAGCCAAGAGAGGCAAAGGCAAATGGCAAGCTCAGAAGTGCAGGAGCTACTATGGAGGTTGTTAAATGAAAGCCGGCATGGACCCATGTTCCTGCAAATCATCATCCACCATAATATAATCAGTCCAGCAAATTAGAGAAAAGGCAGGAGAAGATGGGTAGCTATAAATTGAATATACCTTTCGATTCTAAGACAAAGAGGGCTCCTGCATCTAAAATTTGGACCTTGGCTGTGCCGTTCAAATCTCCTTCCCTAGTAGCAGAGCCCATCTCGGTCTGCATGGCAACTCTTCCTAATTTGTTTCCCAGGAGTGCGTTTGACTGAAAAACAGCCTGGTCGTGGCACATGGTCCAAATAGCTATTATTATTCAAGTGAATAAATAACGCTGAAATATCTGAGGGCTGTGATCCAACTATTGTTTAGGTTGGAAAAATAAAAAGGTCACTTGTTTTATTGTTATTTTCTGTCAAGGTTGAAGTTTTTTAAAAAAATTGAAAGTTATTCTTTTTTATTCATTTTTTAAAGATTTGTATTTAGTTTAGTTTAATTTATTATTGGAATATTTCAGTAAAATTATTTATAAAGGTTATTTAGTAAGAGAGTGGATTAATGTGTCTTTTTAAATTTTTTAATAGAGAAAAATACCGATTTAAAATAGAGAGATAAAATAAACGTGTTCAAGTATTAACGTCGGTCAATTTATGGTAAGAGAGCAACTTCACAATTAAAACAAATATATTTAAGAAATCAGGTATGTTTCGCCGGTCCAAAAGAAATAGGTGGAGGATCACCCTTGAGTGACAGAGCGTTTTAAGATGAAAGTTCTCATGAAGGAAGATTCGGTGCCACCCAATCATCTTATAGGGTTTGAAGGATATAAAGAAACGGTGATATCCCACTCAACAGAGTGTCGAATTGTTGTTTCAAAATAGAAAGACAAAACAAACAAGTTCAAGTATTAATGTTGGTCAATTCATGGCAACAGAGCAACACCATAATTTAAACGAACACATTTAAGAAACCAAGAACAGGGTGCCGATCTAGGAGTAGGAGGTGGAGGATCATCTTTGAGTGACGGAGCATTCTAAGATGAAAATTCTCACGAGAGAAGACACAGAGCCTCCCAATCATCCATAGAGTTTGAAAGAGCTAAAGAAACACCGATATCCCACTCAATAAAACCTGATTTAATTTGAGTTTATAATATACAAAATCTTACTTTTATAATGAGTCTTATACCTTCCATTTGATTTTAAGACATCAAAATAAAATAAAATTTAAATTTATACAATACACAAAACACCAAAATTACACCTTCCATCAGAGTTTGAAGAATCTAGATGAAAATCTTGTTCTATGGATCTAGATGAAATATTGTACACTGAACGAGATTTGATTATAGATTTAAAAAAAATCTCTCTCCCACTTGTACACTTACAAACTAACATAACATACGATTTCTATTGTAACACGGTAAGTTAAAAACATATATCCCTAAATTAAATTTGATAGAAATTTGTTTATAAATATTTTTTAAATTTGAAAATAAATTTAAAGCAGCGACGTGCCGTGAGTAATAAGTAGTTCACTTCTACCAAACGAAATACCAATAAAATTAAACCCTCACAAATGTATAGGTTGGGGTGTTTTATTTTTTTGGGGATTTTTGTGACGTGTGAGAATTTTGAATCATTTATTTGTTGAAAGGGGGCTTTATGGGAGGTGCACTACCGTCATGATTTTTATGTCGGGATTGAGTTTAGGTGGGCTATTTTGAATGTTCTCATTATGGTATTGGAGAAGAGTGAGAATGAAAGAAACATCTGAATGAGATAAAAATAGTAAAGGGATGTGTAAATGGGATATTAATAATATAAAAATGTTTAAATATAAATGATGAAATGAAAAAGTGAGAGGAAAAGTAAAGGCGATAATGTGGATAAAGTAGTTTGAATGAACGAAATAGAAAGTACTATATCAAAAAATTCAGTGTTATTTGTGATCATGAGTAAAAACAATACATAAAAGTAAAAATTTAAATAAAATATGAAAATATTGATAGTTTAATTAAGGATTAGTTTGTATAATCTTAAGTGCGATGTTAATAGGTGGACAACACTTAAAGAAGATTGGGCAAAGATGATATGTGAGTTTTGTACATCAGGGTCACTGGAGATAGAGTGGCACTACACCATGGAGCACTCAATTTACATGGATATATGAATCAAGAACATTGATAGCTTGAAAGTTGACTCCTTTATTGCGTTTTTTGAAGAGGAGAGATTAGCAAAAATAATTGATTTTTTTTAATCATGATACATAGCAAAGGATCTAACATCAAAAAGGAAATGGATATTACGTAAACATAACTTGGAAATATGTTTTAGATGGTTACCTACACACAAAGTAACGTAGGCACTATCCTTTTGGTCCTATAGACTACTTAATCTCGTGGTCGTTTTTTAATCGATAAATTATGGGATTCTATTAGGGCCCTCGCCTTCGATAATTCTGGAAGAACAAATAAATTAAGAGAGGGCAGAAGGAGTGAGAGGGAAAGAGGAAGTATTACAAATCCCATAAACAAGTCCTCTAAAAAAATATTAAGGGTCTTGATACCATGTAAGTTGAATGAGCAAACAACAGGTTAGTTTTATGATATCCACCACAAAAGTTGAGTAAATTACAACTACCCATGTAGGAAAGGAAGTGGTATGACTTCAAAGGTTGTGTTCTATAGTTGGGTTCACTCAAAAGGTTGCAAGGATATATTAGTACAGTTAAAGCACAATCTCTCTAGCAAAGAACCCTAAGTATTATTCTTGGATGAGACACATTGATGTGTGCTATCATTATGTAAGAGAAATGATGGAAGGGAGAAAGATATATCTAGAGAAGGTGGACAAAAATGAAAACATTGTATATTCATTGACTAAGGTCATATGCACTGAAAAGTTATCTTGGTGTAGGAAACATATGGGCTTGGCTCCATAAAATTGTTAAAGGATGTATGTGTGCTTTGTTCTGAAAAAGATTAACAAATGGGATATTGTTGGGAAATGTTTAGACTTTGCATGGATTTGCACAATGGCAATTATGTTCAAGGTTGGTGCTACACAAGGTGTTTGTGTAAGCAATGATGGCACAGGATATTGTGTAGGATGATTGCACAAGCAAAGATGGTTGTGCAGGTTAAATGGAAACTGTTTATGATAGTTGTGTGAGGTTGTCTATGTGTGGGAATGATGGTAGACTTACACAAGGTTCTCTAATAGTTTCTTTGCACTATGAAAGGTTACGAAGTAGAGCCCAGTAGTTGAGTTGCATTAAGTTGTTATGAGGAGCTGTAAAACATGTCAATCAATAGAAGTTAACTTAAGGTGCATTACAATACAATTATCTGGGGTATTTGTTATATTGAAGGTGTGTGAGCAATGTCTCGATGACGCTTTGACACAAAACTATTGAGGAGCATTCATTATGATCACTTTGGTTAATAGTAGGTGTGACTACAAAGTCTCTTGTTGCACAAACATTACAAAGTGGGTGTTGGGTGTAGACACCTAAGATTGGTATGAGACACTTTGGCAACATCAACCTTGAAATACTTTGATATACTTTGACACTATACATATAGTTAAATATTATATATAATTTCACTCTATCCATCTACCCATCCAATATCTTTGCCAACTCTATTTTCCAAATACACCTATTTAAGATCAACCTAGTCTATGAAAGAACATATCATAATCCTAGATAGACCTTCTCCATATCTCAAATCACTAATTTAAACTCCTAGGATAGTATCAATAATGGTTGGATAGTTGTGGTTACTGTAGGTGTCTGCTTCTGCTAGTAGGGTCAAGTTTTCTCAAATGACTATTTTTTTAAAGTTGGGAAGTCTCTATTAATCCATCTTAGACACATTTCATAGGTCTGTCATAGTAAGAAATAACAAAGATTCAACTATAAATACAAATCATTCCTAAGGTCATACTTGGTAACTTGGAAATTACTTGACCCCTACTTGAAAATTATCTTGAGAAATCCACTACCACTTTCTTGAGACATTATCACAAATGCCGGCATATCTTAAAACCTCTCAAAAGAGCATACCTAAAGCTAAGTTTGAACATGTGAAAGTTAAAGTTGTAGCCTACTGTGAAGTGTTAAAGATCAAAATATTGCATTGCATTTTATATTGTTCAAGATATTTCACAAACACACATAGGTGGGAGAACTACACACAGTTTGAGACCTATTTGGAGTATTAGAACATATAAAATGCTCAACCATTCAATGGAGAGTGATCAACTTTTTTCCAACCTACAATACTAACCCCTTTTTCAAGGGTATGTTCTGGTTGAAAGCACAATCAAGGTTTGGATAGAAAGAGAAGGAAATCATAGATCAATACATATGATCGAAAGTGAGTGCACACATAGGTGTAATTTATATGTGAAGGCATAGGGGTCGTAGGAGTGATAGGCTCACATAACACAAAATAACATTGTCGATAATGTTAAGCACAAGCTTATACTGAGAGGGGGGGGTGAATCAGTATAAGATATTTTTAACTTTCGGCTATTAATCTTAAATTCAAAACCTCAAATTACTCCGCAATTAATATATTCAAAGCAATCAAATGCAAAACCACACAATGCAAATAAACACAGATTTGCGTGGAAACCCTTTCGGGAGAAAACCACGGAGAAATTCTCTTAATATAAATATTCGTAGGCACCAACCTACTGGAGCACCAACCCCAAAAACAATTTTGTAGGCACCAACCTACAGGAGCACCAACCCCTTTCACTGAGCACCAACTCAGCAAGAGACACCAATCTCTTCAAAACGAAGGCACCAACCTTCTCAGAAAAAATCACTCTTCTATCTCAAATTTGTTGTCAAAACAACAGATGATAAAACACTTGCTTTATCTCCTTTAGATTCGATCTACGCTTTAGTGTTTTCGCTGCTATACTCTTTCTTATACTTGCTGATTTTTTCTTTTCAATATTCTCACAAAAATTTGCCTTTAAAAATTCTGCTCTTCTTTTATATATCTTCTTCTTTCGAATCTACTCTTTTGCCATTCGTTATGGACTTATTTATAACCCACGGAAAGCCACAAATTAAAGTCGTGACTCTTCAAGTGAAAAGGTCCTTTCGAACGGTCACACCTCCTCCCAATAGGTCGGCCAAGGTTGACAATTCCGTCAACATTTCCGTCGACAATTCCGTTCACTTCCGTCAACATTTTCGTCAACAATTCCGTTCACTTCCGTCGACAATTCCGTTCAATTCCGGCAACAATTCCGTTCAATTTCGGCAACAATTCCGTTCACTTCCGTCAACATTTTCGTTCAATTCCGGCAACAATTCCGTTCACTTCCGTCAACAATTCCGTTCACTTACGGCCATCAATTCTGTTCACTTCTGGCAATCAATTCCGTTCACTTTCGGCAATAGTTCATTTGACATCAATGACAATATTCCAACTGATAACCATTAAATTATGTCAGCTATCATAGGGGTCAGATTCTGCCAGCACCATCCATAGAGGTTTTGAACCTCTATTTTAGGTTCGATCAGGTGATGGCATAGGTACAAAGAATTTTTAGATATAGAGGCACCCTTTTTAAGTGATGCATAACTAGAATCAACTATATACACTTCTACCCTCTTGACTTTTTAGTTTTAAATCAAAACAATGTAATATCTAGAGTACCAATTTCAATTCAAATTAGTACTTTACTACTATATTTTACATAATCTAAAAGTAGAACACTTAAACCTATAATAAGTAAACATCAGTTATAGGCACAAATATTATCAAGAAGAAGGGGATGCTTGAGAAGCATGTGATGATCTCATACATGGTTAAGTGTATATAGTGAATGCAATATTACATGGTCTAGTGTATGGATGATTTTGATACACATTTAGTGTATTGGTGATTCAAGCAATTATATGAATGTTGAATACATGTAGTTAAGTGTGTACATTGTAATATACAGTCAAGTGTTGTATGAAGGTTACAAAACCTTGTGAATTGTTATAACATTTTAAAATGGGTTAATTTATGTTGGGGTTTTTACCCAAAAGGTTTTTCATAGGTGAAATCATGTGTTATTGTGTGTTTATTATTTCCTTATATGTTTACGATTAGTTTATCATAAATTTCATCTGTATTAGTTTATCATGCATAGGTATTATTCCAAACGTCTAGTATCAAAGCTTTTTTGTAAGCTTTGTATAGGTTGGGATAATTATCAATAATCAACTAGCTTGAGTGGGGGCTCTACCTAGAATAATCTTATGTAAGGAAAATGTCTAGAACACACAAATACAAATTATTAAATTCAACGGTGAACATTTTTAGTTATGGAAAATCAAGATATAAGATATCTTGGTAGATAGAGATCAATGGGTTGATGTAGGAGACACACCACCTATAGGATTAAAACCAAAAGAATGGGATAAGGTTGGTATGAAATCTAGGAGTTCTATTAGGATATGTTTGTCGAATCAAGTGATACTAAATGTTTCAGCTAAAAATAATGTGAAGCATATTTGGGATAAGTTGGGAACATTATACCAAACCAAGTTGCTAGTAAACGAACTATACCTATGAAATAAGTTGTATTATTTATGAATGAATGATGGTGACTTAGGTTAAAATCACTTGAATGCATTCAAAACTATGTTAATATAGTTATCATCCATGGATGATGAATAAAGTTGTGACATTTTTTCTCTCTTTATTATATTCATGGATAAATCTAGTGATGACTCCTAATAGTACTACATTAGAGTTGAAAGTGGAAGATGTAGTCACATCTTTGTTATAAAAGGAGATGATTTGCAAGTCTGTGGAAAGCTATAAAAAAGACATCTTTTCTATGTAAGGTCACTAATGTAGGAACATCCTAGGAGAAATAAAGCAATATTTCATTACGTAAGTATAATTTTATAGATCTTTAGGTAAATACACACTAATTTTTTGGCACCAATTTTGGCATGAAGAAATAAAGGAATGGTCACATAAAGGATGAATATATGAACAAATAAGATTCATTTTAAAAGAAGTTTTATTTTACACCATATTTTTTAAGGAATATTGTGTATCATTGTGTAAAGACTTGGGACATAATCACAACAAGGTAGCCAAACTCTCTCAACAAGCATTCACACACACTATGTGCACACACATGAATGTGCAAACTAAAAGGGCATGTGTATGGAATAGTTAGTGTGTAAGCAAAATGATGTTTACAATGAAAAGGATGAATAGAGAAGCTATCACTATGAAAAAGTAACAAGAAATAAACAACTTCAGCATAAAACTACTACCAAGCCTCATGCAAATAAAACAAACTACCGTGGGCTTCCAGTCAATTATGTATAATACAAGTAAACACCTAAGGCAGAAGTTGGTGAATTTAAAAATGGCATGTAAATATATAATAAAAATTAGTTTGGATGTAGTCATTTAGATTTCATAGGGGATATGCTTACTTAGTATGCATACATGTTTAAAATAAATATGGAAGGATATGTTGTAATCCATTAATGGATTTTTTTGGCTAGCATGAAAGTTTTGTGAAGAACAATATATAATCTCGACTACTATATAAGTAGTGTAAGACCAACATTCAAAATAGAAAGCCTGGATCCCTATAAATACTCTGCTAAATTGTATACATATAATGAGAGTTAACGAGTTTGAGAGTGAGAAGGCTTGTATCCTTGAGTCATTATTCAGATGTTTGAGAGAGAAATACACACCATTATTGTAAATAGAAGCCTACACTTTACATATTATAATTATAGCTTAGCCTGTAGCCTAAGCTATGTATAAAATGTATGTAATCCTCATTTCAATATTAATATAAATATAAGTTTTGTGCTAGAGATTGTGTGTGTGTGTGTGTGTTCATTTGGATGTGTGGTGTAAGGAAATTATTCATTGGATTACATAGACAAGACTACATCAACTGATATCAGAGAGAGGCTTCAAACATTGTAATTTGAAGTGTGAAAAGGCCACCTACATAATATTGTGAGTGGAGATATACGAACAATAGGATTTGTTCTAGAGAGGGAGCTAATATGTTTCCCAAAAGAGTCAGAGGATGTGTCACAAAATCCAACATGGATGGGATATTGGATGAATTATTGGATGTAGTATGAGTCATGAAAACATGATTAAATGTTGTGGAAAAGGATAAATGATGTGGTTTCACACCAAGAGATGATATGAACAACATTGAGGAAGAACAACATGCATAAGGTGCAAGGGAAGAATATGAATATGATGAACCCAAAATGAATGTAGGAGAGAGAAAACTATTGAACAATATTTTGTGGTTTGGATGAGGTGTGAAAGTATATGTGTCATGTTTCTTAGGGTTTGTTAATTTGGAAGAGATCATTTGCTAGCTCATAGACATGGAAGAGTACTTTGAGTTTTAATAGATTAGTAACTCACAACATGTGAAGGTGGCACATACCAAGTTGAAGGGTTACAAGACACTATAGTGGAAGGAAGTGTAGAGTCAAGAATAATAACATGAAAGAATAAGATAACTAGATAGGACATAATGGTTACAAATCTAGGGGCTAAATTATTACCTAAATATTATTAGATGATTTTTTAAAAAATATTTCATAATCTAAGGCAAAAGGACCTTAGTGTCAAGAAGTACATTGAAGAGTTATACAAGATCACTAGCAGATCTAGTCATAGTAAGGTTGACTAGGAGAACATCATGAGGTACCTGATGGGTTGAGGATTATGATCTAGGAAGATCTAAGCCTGGATCAAATGCCAAAAATGGAGGAGGACTATCAATTTATGTTAGAGGCAAAGAAAAATCTGTCACATGGACAATAGAGCCAAAAAAAGGGAGAGGAAGGTTCATGAATGAAGAATAAGGTAGTGTTGGAAGAAGCCATACAATATAAGGAGAAGGAAATATTGTGCACAATACACACTGACATGAGCAAGGTGAGATATGTAATGGATAATAAGTGTTCATGCAAGGAGGAACATCTTACCCATATAAAGGACAAGGAAGAACTAGTCGAAGAAAGGGAAGAAGATTCACATAAATTTATTTTAGATGTGGACAGTCTGAACATAGATCATATAATTATCCACAAGCATAAAGAGAAAAAAGTATGAAGTCAAAATTTGGTGCACACATTATGTAGGAGAAGAGGAGTCAATTATATTGATAGGTTGTTTCAAAGAGATGGATCAAGGAGAGGCTATGATGATAAATAGAGTGTTTCTCAAATTGCTGAAGGAAGATAACGAACAAGTGTAGAGGAAGAGCCCTTTTTGGATGCTATGCTAATTTGGAGAAAAAATTGTAAGGTGGTAGTAGACAATGGTAGCATGAATAATATGGTCTTGTATGAAATGGTGGAGAAATTTGGTCTAAATAAGGTGATGTACCCAAACCCAATTAAGATGTCAAGTCTATAGAAGGGCCATTATGTGTTGGTGAACGAGCAATGCCTTGTCAAGTTTCATATAGGTGCATATGAGGACAAAGTCTAGTATGATGTGATTGTTGACCATTTTTTGTCACCATTGAAGAGTAGTGTCTAATTCTAAGAAGGGGATTTAGAATTGCTTTTAGGGTCCCAAGCTATTCAAAGTTCAACAAAGAATGACTAAGTATTTTGACTCAAAAAGTTTTCAAAAAAGATTGGTCTTCAAGATTTTTTAAGAGACAAAGTCAGAAAAAATGTTACAAATTCTAGTTGAAATGATTGTTTCAAACAAAAGTTTTCAAGGCTCTGGTCTTTGGAATAATTATTCTGATAAAGTCTATGAAGAAGGGTTCTACAAAAAGAAGCTAAGTGTTTGTCTTTGGGAAAGTTAATGCAAAGACAAGTCAGAAATTTTATTTCAAACAAAATTTTCTAAGACCAACTTGTGAGTTCAAGTTCTGAACACAAATGCCTAAGACCAACGTCAAAATAATTATTCAGAACATAGATGCCGAAGAAAAAATCCTAAGTAGTAGAAGTGCAATGACTTGTTATTTTTTTAAAGCTTGTTGGTGCCAACGCCACTCTTCAGATAGTCTCAGGCTTGTTCAAAAGTCTTTTAAAGACTTAGCCAATTTATTCATCTTCACTCAGAGCCACATTTCACTCTCTGAGCAACTTTGAACCTATGTAAAAAATTCCATCCAGACTTAATCATTTTAGTCAAAATTTGCCCTATGAATCCATGTAAAAAAAACCCTAGATAAGTAGGTAAGCAAGATGATTCCACGTTTCAAAATCTTGGTGACCCAAGGGCCTAGAAAAAATGTACAACCCCAATAGTGTGTCTAGATAGAGAGTTAACATGATGAATCCATATGGTGCAATCCCAACCACTTAGTATCCTGGAGATGATCATATAACCTAAAATCCCATGGGTAAGCGAGAAGAATACATGTGGTAGGAGCATGCCACAAAATGGTTTGATGACATCTACGTTGGCCTTGAATGAAACAAAATTTGACAGCCCATCTCACCCATCTAACTATCAAAATTAATGAGCAAAATGTCTAACTGAATTGATTCATAGAATAAATCTTAGAGTGTCCTAATTTTCATAATCATGGCATAGCTCAACTCTAACTAGAAGAGTGGGGGGAAGGGTGATGGAATCTATCCCTAAGTCATCATGGAAAAAAGAGCATATAAAAGAAAAGTTATAAGCTAAGGAGATGTGGTAGGTAGTTGCACATGCATGGCCATGACGATCCTTAGGATATTCCCACTTCCTATACCCCCTTACCTAATCATCATGATTGAATTTATAACCAACCTATTAATGGGAAAGACCAAGAGAGATCCCAATATTTGAAAATTTGGACTATAAATGAAGCCTTAAAAGGCATTGTATGGACCCAAAAAGTGTGTATGGTAAAGCCCTACCAAACTTGATACTTGTTTATTGCCTCTAAAATTAATTCAAGGTGAGTTATACTTTTTTCATCTTGAATCTAGTGTTTTTGAGATGGATTATTGATGAATGTTAGTGATAGCTGTTTCATTTCCTTATATTTTCCCTTTTCATTCATGCTTTTATGTGACTTAATCATCTTGTTACAGGTCATATGATGTGTGTCAAATGGTTTTATTGAGTCCAAAGTGTGGAAATATCATTAGTGTCTTTTCTTGGACCTCTTGATCCTTTACCCTGGCTATTCTAGTAACCATAACCATTATATGAAACACTTATGTGGGAAGAGCTATTTTGAAGTTGTAGAATCAGGTTGTAATAGTGTCATTCATAGTGAAATCATAGGCAAGTAAAGGGAACTATATTTTGGTGCATCACCTCCATGTTTCTTTCTAGTTGTAGCCTTCTTTTAACCCTTTTCCTTGCAATCTCAGTAGGTTTAGTAGTAGTTCAAGTGAGGCATCAAGGGATATAGCCCAATCTAGATATTCACTTCACCATTTAGGCCACCCATTGTAGAGATGGATTCTAAAGAGGATTATTTCAACATTAGTCCTGAAAAACACAAAAGAATTCATAATAACTAACAATATAGGCCAACCTATTCAATGGGGTTTGAAAATGATAATAATAAGCAATTGAAAGAAAACACATATACATATTACCTTCCCAAAAGTGTTCCACCATCCAAAAATGGTTCCAAGTGTGTTTTTCCCCTTGATTTGGTGTTCTTGTCTTTGTCAACAATGGATGCCAAACTCCTCTATCATCTCAATATCACCATACATAATCTAGGCTCATGATATGAAATCACTAATATGCCTATCAAATGAATCTATCTTATTTCAAATAAAATAATACACAAATGATTTGTGGAGATAATCTTGCATTATAAGTTTACACAATTTAAGCTTAATGAAAGTAGTCTTGGCCCTTCTATTTATAGGATTTTGGATTTGATCATGATCAACCATGATTTTCCATCTCAAGATGAAGATGTGTGGCCATGAATTAATCTAATATTGCATAATTAATCCATAAATATCCTCATAAATATTTGGGAGGAAGAGGCATTAATGAGGCATGGGTGCCCATAAACCTGATATTTGTTGTATTTATAGCTTATGGATGCCACCCCATTGATCATGTCATTAATGGATACATATATTAAAAATCAATTTCTAATAAATAAATATTCAATTTGCTCCATGGAATTATTACTTAAGCTCATAATTTGGTTTAATTTTCCTAAGTACAATCAATCAATTTTAGTGCAATTCTTTAGAAATTGGTACATAATTAATCAAAATGGTTAGAAAGTCATATTATTAGGTCATAATTTGACTCAGAAGGAATTGGAAGGTGATGTTAGATGTGTACAGACCATTATCCCATTTATTATGTCATCGACATGAATTAACATAGGCATGTGATGTGTGTTTACTAATTAGAAGAAAAGAGTGATCCATGGTACCAAAATGTGAAATCATCATTTTGACTCAAAATGATTTGATCAAAGTTAGGAATCACATAAAATGGATTACCCTATTTATGGATACCTTGGCCTAAATTATCACTTATATAAAAAAATCTTGAACCATTTATCACATTTAAGTGATTTTGGTCTAATTTGGGCATTTAAGTGCAATTCGAGTAAGATTAACAATTTCAACACAAATGATGTTAGGGATTGGATGTCTATATTTTGCCCCTATTTGAGAAGGCATAACAAGAAATTTAAGGAAAGTAACATCTTTTCAAATAAAAAAGTTGTCAATAAAAAATTGGAAATGACCCATGATGCCCCCTTCAGAGGAAAAACATGGATGAAAGAGAAGGATGGACTCTCAAAAAGAGAGGGTAAGTGAGATTAACCCATGTCACAAAATATATTCAAATGAGCTAATGCTTTCACGCATTGATTCCATCAATGATCAAAATATAATTAGAGAAAAATGGGCCCCAAGGATGAGGGGAATGGGAAGGATACAATCCAAATATAGAAGTGACACACTTTGAACACACCCAAAGCTAGGGTGTAAGCTATCAAAATTGATCAATCCTGAGACAAGTTGCACACTAAAATATTTTTAGAATGAGAGCAAAAGTTTGTAGAGATTGGAATTAGAAGAAAAGGTCTCAAAAGATAGAATAAATAATAATGTGCTCCATTAGAGTAGATTTGATCATGTGATAAACAATTTTACCCTAATACGACTGATTTTGATCACTAATAAAGAATAATGGCTTGCCCCTGTAGGGAAAATTTAGATATATAAACTAGTTTAGATGTTGTACCCCAACATGGGGAAATTGGCAAGAATATCTCAAGGATATAACCTATTACATAGATTAAAGATGAGCAGGTGCAAACATAGATGCGATGGTGTAATGGCTTTTGAAAAAACCATAAAAAACTAGGCATACGAGAATGCACAAAGTGATGAAAGAAATGAAAAGAAAAGTGAAGATGACTGAGCTAACCTAAGATACATCATGTATCCAAATGCTACCTACATAGTCCAAATGGACCTCAAGCCAATTTAGTTCACCCAAAATTAGGAGAGAATGGAATGAGGGATGAATAAAACTGACCAAAGTTTGATTAGACTTATGATATATGCCAAAAGATGCACATCTAAGTATAGAGTTGGAGTGTTAAACCTATTGAGCCTAGTTTATGCATGGTGATCTTGAGAGCTATTCATCAGAGTTGTACTAATGTTTAGACTTGAATATAAAGCACAAAGTGCTTGCTATAAAAAAATAAATTAGGCATCATAAGTATGAAGAACTTATGAGGACATGGCATTTCAATTGTGCAAATCTGGTTCAAATTTGAATATTGATAATGAAAGATAATGTTAAAAAATGACCAAAACTAAAGTTACATCTATTTACATTTAAACAAAAAAGTAAAGACAAAAGAGAAAACATAAATGAACCCCAATTAAAATCAAGATATGAACAATCAAAACTTAAGCAGGAACAAAAATGTAAAAAAAAAAAGAAAGAACAACGTGATAACATGAAATCAAGATATAAATAATCAAGATCTATATAGACCATTAAGCCGTACTTGGAAAAATAAAACAAAGAAACAAGACCAAACAAGAAAAAAAAAGATCATGAAGAAATAGCCAAAGGAAAGAAATAAAATGAAGAGACATAAAAACACAATAAAAACCAATAAAATGCAACAAAACCCCAATAAAAATCAAATAAACATACATAAACAAAAACTAATTTAGTGTGGTTTAAACATAATTGTTCAGGCATGTGTAGTAGAGGTGTTATTTTCTAAAACAACATAACAAGAACAAGGACACAAAGTTGCTTCCAAATAATAGGGAAATAATGTAGAAGAAATGGGGGAAGAGAAGAAAAGGAAGAGGGTGGTTGAGATGACTCCAAATGTATATGACAAGTGGATGTTGCCTACATAGTTCCCTGGATGCATGGTCTAACATGAACTTTAGGCCAAATATAGTTCTCCAAAGAAGTGATAGAAGAAAAAATGATGAATAAAAAAACTTGATCAATGTTGTAGAAGAAAAGGGAAGATGGGAAAAATGAGAATGGTCCTGTAATATAGTAAGTTGGTGGAACAAGATACTTACAAAATGATAAGAGCATGAGATGAATACTTAAAAAATGGAAAGAGCGTGGGGACCATCATAAGACAATATTTTTGTTTTGTTTTTTGTGGATCATTTTCTAATTTTTTTGGTGTTTTTGGGATAAAATATATAGAAGGGGAATCAAATAATCAAATAAATGCTCATCCAAGAGTAGAAGTTCCAATAACAGCTAAGCCAACTATAAAGACATTCATGGATATAAATAATGGATTAAGGAACTAACTAGGAGATCCAATAATAATGCAAGTTAGATAGAATAACACATGCTCACAAATCAGTGAGAGCATGGATGCTAATAAGGAAAAAATGCCTACCAAGTACCATAAAATAATAGAATAGTGTGTAGCATAAGATAAAATATGAAGAACCATGCAGAAGGCAAAAACCACATGCTATAGTACCTGCATTCACTTGTTTGTAGAAGAATCTACAAAAATATTATTACTATTGATCTAATTTGTAGAATTAGTGTCAAATGTGATCATATTTCCTATGAGTCATAATCTGAATCATAATTGGTCAAGGGATAAAAGTGTTTAGATTATAATAGCCTTGGGATATGAAAATAATGTGGTTCTCAAAGAGAACGGTCCAAAATGAATATGGTCTAAAAGAGGATGGTACAAAATGAATATGGTTCAAAAGAGGATGGTCTAGGGTGGGATAAAATGTGTTTAGAGTGCCAATGGTCCAAAATCCTTCACTTTCTAGAGTCATGAAAGTAATATGGTTCTCAAAAGAATAGTTCAAGTTATGTCAAGAGAATATGATCCATGAGAGGATGGTCTGCGATATAAAGGTAGGATAAAATACTTCAACACAATTTGCCCCCAAGTAAGGGGTCTTGTAGATAATGGTTTGAAGTTGTTCAAGCATATAACCTCTTAAGGTGCCCAATTTTCATGGGCTCTGGAAGTTCTTCACCATTTGGAGTAGCCAGTCGATATACCCTTGATCCACAATTTGCCATGATAGCATATGGTCCCAACCAATTAGGTTGGAACTTACCTTTTTTTATTGCATTTAGTGTTTATGTTCTTCTAGTTCTCTATCAAGACCAAATCACCAATCTAAAACTCTTTAGGGATAATAAGCTTGTTGTAACTTCTCCACAATCTATTTTGATAGGCTTATAAGTTTTTTAGGGTAGTTAAATGCTTACCATCAAGAAGTTCTAGTTATTGTAACTTGGAGACTCTGTACTCTTCATCATCTTCGATGTGCTCCAAATAAACTTACATTGAAGGTAGCTCAATCTCGATCAGGATAATATTTTTTGTGCCATAAAAAAGGGAGTATGGAGTGGCTCTTATAGGGGTTCAATGACTGGTTCAATAAGCCCAAAGGGAAAGAAAGATTTTTAAGTGCCAATTATGACTAACATCATTGATAATCTTCTTTAAAATGGCTATAATAGTTTTGTTTGATGCCTTGGTGTGTCCATTTCCTTGTGGGTTATATGGTGTGGATTTCTTATGTTTTATTTTGAATTTTGCACAAAGGTCTTTTACATATTTGTTTATAAAGGATTTGCCATTTTTAGATATAATATGAGTTGGGATGCCATATCAATAAATGATATGGTAATGAATGAATTTGGCTATCTGCTTCCCAATAACATAAGTGAGAAGAATGGCCTAAATCCACTTAGTAAAATACTTGGTAGCAACTAATATGTATTTATGGTCATCTGAAGATGTAAGATTTATTTTCTTGATGAGATTAAGGCCCTAATTAGAGAATGACCATGGTGTGCTAATTATTATAGCGATAAGGAAGGTATGTGTATCAAATTTCCATGTTGCTGACAAGAAACACACTTCCTCACATAATTTTAAGCATCTTTCTCCATCTTTGGCCTATAATAGCCTATTTTGAGGAGTTTTTTAGTAAGACTACACCACTGGTGTGGGCCCCACACATTCCTTCATGAACCTCCTTTAGTGATAGCTTGGATTCTCCTGAAGATAAAAAATGAAGTAGAGTTCCATCATATCCTTTATGATAAAGCATGTTTCCAAGGAGGGTATAATGAGATAGAAAATAATGGAATAGTTTCTATTGGTTATTAGATATGTCAAGTGGAAAAATGTGATTATAGAAGTAATTATAATAGTATTGATACCAAGGCAGTTCAGGTGGGTGATTTGGACCAACAATGGTGCATACCCTTTCTAAATTTGACATAATATGTGCAGGTTGTAAAATATTTTCAATCAAAAATTGATACTCTTTAGCACTACCATCAATCTGTATCATTGACCCAATTATTAACATTGCATCAACAAATCTATTGCTGGCCCTTGGTACTTGTTCAAACTATAGAGATTTAAAATGAACCTTGAGATTATCCATGATTTACTTGTAAGGAACAAGCTTATCATCTCTAGTTTGATACTGATTAGTGGTCTGATTGATGATAAATTGGGAATCATCATAAACCATTAAGTGTTGAATGCCCCACTGAATGGCAAGATGCAGTCCTACAATAAGTGCCTCATACTTGGCCATATTGTTGGTACAACAAAAATTAATGTGAAACATTTTGGGAATCAAATCCTCTTATGGTGTAATTAAAAATATGCTAGCTCCAGATCCATGATATGTGAAGGAACCATAAAAATATAACTTCTACTATTCAAGTTCATGCTGCACTTATTCCACCATCATGATTGAATCATCTAAAAATTTGAATATGAGTGGTTGAGTGTCTATAATATGGGCCTTTGCAAGTTGATCAATAATAACATGCCCCTTGATAGCTTTTTGATTTTAATACTCAACATCAAATTCACTCAAGAGCATGACCCACTTACCCATATGTCCTATGAGAGATGATTTAGAAAATAAAAACTTGAGGGGTTCCACCTTAGTGATGACAATTGTTTTATTGTTCAACATATAATGTTTCAACTTTTGGGAAGTAAACACCATAGATAAACATGCCTTATCAATAGGTGTATAATTGTGTTCATAAACCACTAGTGTACAACTTAAATAATAAATTGCATGTTCTTTAGGTTGATCATCATGTTGGGCTAAAAGTGCCCCAAGTTCATGCTCAGTTGTTGATATGTAAAGAAGTAGTGGTTGTCCAGGTGTTGGCAGTCTCAAAACTGGAAGGTTGGCCATATATGTTTTTAGCTTCATAAATGCTAACTGACAATATTCATCCCATTGGAATGTGATTCCTTTTTTAAAGAGATGAGTAAATGGGTGGCACTTATCTGTCAATTGAGAAATGAACCTACAGATTGCCTGGATCTTTCCTTACAAAATTTGAAGTTATTTAAGACTTGAAGGTGGAGGTATTTCAATAATATCCTTAACCTTAGCAGGTTTGACTTTGATCCTTGTTTTCAATACAATGAAACCTAGCAATTTCCTTGAAGTGAATCCAATTACTCACTTTTTAGGATTCAATCAGACTTTATATTCACAAAGCCTCTCAAAGAGTAATTATATAACATCAAGATGTCCAACACGTGTTTTTGATTTTGCTAGTATGTCATCAACATAATCCTCAACAATATTATGCATCATGTCATGGAAGGTGATAGTCATGGCATGCTGATATGTGGCTCTAACATTATTCAAGCCAAATGACATGACTTGGTAACATAATGTTCCCTATAGAGTGGTGAACCTAGTCTTATGTTGATCTTCTTGGGCTATCTTGATATGATTGTATCAAAAAAATCCATCTATAAGGGACAACATCTTTTATTTATAAGTAGAATCAATGAGCATGCCGATGTTGGGTAGAGGAAAATAATCTTTAGGGCATGATTTGTTGATGTATATAAAATATGAACAAAGACATATGCCCTATGGCTTCTTGTTGATTGGAACTATGTTAGTTATCCATTCAAAATAGTCCAGTGGTTTGATGAAACTTGCTCCTAATAAATTCTCTAATTTAGCTTTTATCAAGAGGATGATGCATCTTTCTCAATTTTTATTTAACTGGTTTGGCATTTGGATGAACAAAAAGGTGATGCACTACCAAGTAAGGGTCTAAGCCTGGCATGTCTGAGTATGCCCATGCAAAAATATCAATGAAATCCATCAAAATGGATATAGTGTATTCACATTCTACTTTAGTAAGGGAAGCTCCAAGATAAATAATTTTGGGGTCATCGTATGTTACCAAGTTCACTTCAATTATGTTCTCTACAAGAAGTGTGGATCCATCTTCAAGAATAGTAGGCAAGGTGTGATCATGGTCATCTCCTTCTATTACATCTTCTTCTTGTTCCTCCCAAAGCTTTAGATAATGTGATGAACCTAAATCTACCATCTCAGGTAATGGAAAATTAGCAAAAACCTCTAAAAACTCAAGAGTGAGATGCTCAAACATTTTTTGTTGTTCTAAAGAGATGCTTGTACTAGCTATATATCTAGGACTTGATGGAACTTCTACGTCCTGAGGGGATGAGCAAAATTTTCTACTTGAGAGCACCTTGAAAAAGTTTTCACTCAAGGGATTATATTTTTATTTGTTTTTTACTTGATTAATGAGTGCCTCAAAGAGGTTTTCACCCAAAGATATTGATGTTTTATCTTTTTTATGACCAATAAAGTTTGCCTATTCTCCAAAGTAGGTAGAAAGATCGAATGAAAAATCAAATCCTTGTTTGTGATTGCTAATAGACAATCCATCTCTTAGGCCCATGTATCCTATGATTAATTCTTCATTATAAAACTCATCAATGTGCATTACCAAATTTTTTTAGTCCCAATCAATTAGTTTTTGATGGCAAAGGCATAGGGAACAATGAGGTTCTGCTTCAGTATAGGAAGCTCCAATAGGATAATGGGGTGTTATGGTCATAATGGCATTTTAGTTGAATAAATATGAGTCAACAAGCTCATAAAAAAGGCTATAATAGGATGCTACATCATTGTCAAGAGTCTCATTACTAATTGATTTATAAGAATCACTATCAAAAGTCATGAGGTCACCTTTAGGTGGTATAAATCTAAGACCATAATTTAGGTTAGGGACCCTAGCTGATAAAGGTTCTAGTGTTCCTTGTGCTCATAGACTAAGGCCACTTCCTATATAATCTAGATGATCCATGATATGATTATGGATTGGACATTTTGGATTCTGAAAGCAATCAACATGCCATCAAAATATAACTAATCTCTTTCTATGAAAGCCTCTCGATCCTATTTTGGCAAAGTAGCTAGTATAAATACCATAGGTGGTTTTCATTTTTTCTTCTTCTATTTCCAGATAAAGGTAGGTCCATTTGGGGTTTTGGAAGGTGTGGGTTTACCAAATGTTTTAGGAGACTTTGGTGACTTTTCAATATGGAAGGCAACTTTAAGATGGTACATGGAAATGCCCATGTCTTCAATCACAACTTATTTTTTAGGAACTATGGGAAATGGATCAGTCAAAGTGGAAGCCAAGGCACTAGGGTTGATATAATTGGATGGAGGTGGATGTGAAACTATTTCCTTATTATTCTTTGAAATGAATTCAAAACTTGGATAATAGTTATAATTTTGGAACTCAGCCTCAAGATGTTTTCAATACTGATAAGGCTGATGATCGATGGGAATAGTAACCTTGATCCCATCATGGGAAAACTTAAGGCACTAATGTAAGGTGAATGGAATGCCCTATACTTCATGGATCCAAGGATGACCAAGAAGTATGTTATAAGGCATCTCAATGTCCACAATATGAAGCAATGTGTGGTGGGAAACATACCCAATAATGATTGATAAATGAATGGTTTTAGAAGACTCCCTCTTGGCATTATCATAAGCCTTTATGGTAATAATCTCTAGCTAAGTGTCCTTCATAGTATAGCCCAATATTTGCACCAATTTGAGGGATATTATGTTCAAACCCAAACCATTATCTATAATAATTCACTTGATCTTATGGTTTTTAATTATTACCTCAATATACAGAGGTTTATTATGGTTTGGACCTAAGGTGGACATGTCTTTTTGATAGAATGTGAGCTATCAAAATGAAGAAAAGTGTCCAACTAGTGTTTATAACTATTCAAGATTTATATCTTTGGGAATAGTTGACTATTGTAAAATGCTATTCATAATAATTCTATGGAGTTTAGATGTACGCAAGAGATCCAAAATGGAAATCTACGTAGGGGTTTTGCTTAGTTGGCTTGATAGACTATAAGACTTCTCAACATTAGGATGAGTTAGATTGGCTTTGGTTGGCACAATATTAGGCTTTAGATCTAAAGGCACAATGTTCACATTGGGTTCTATGGAAGAAGTGGGCAAAGGGCCCTAGAGAGTGAATCATGAGAGTCTAGTTACAATTGCATAACCTATAGGTGTCAAAGAGTCACTATAACTAGAAGATGAAGGTAAAGGGCCTTTGAGGGTGACTCATAAGTGTTTAGTTGCATTTTTACAATTTCAAGTTGATGAGGATCCATTGTAATTAGAGGAAGGGTGTTGTCTATAAATAGTAACCTATGCAAATAGATTCATAATAGAACTGCTTGAACTCAACATGGCATTACTAGAGGGAGAAGGTGTTGGCCCTATAATATTGGGTCTTGTACAATGGGGAACATGAGATGGTTCAAATGATTGAATAGTAACAATGGAAATGTGGGTTGAAAAAATACATCCCATCGTGTTGTTATAGTTATAAGGCATATTGTTGTAACCCAAGTTGTTAGCATGAGTATTATGATCCTGATTACAATCATGTTGATTATGATTTTGACCCTGATTCTGGTTTTGATTCTATCACTAATTCTATCCTTAGTTATTTTGATTGTTCCTTAGTGGTGGTCGATTATGTTAAGGCAATTGATCTTGGTAGATTCCCATATCCTGATTAGTGGCTTGTGGGGCCAATTTGATCTCAACTTCACCATTCTCAATCAGATCTTCAATAAGGTGTCACAATTGGATGCACCAATAAACATAGTGTCTAATAACATAATAGAAGTTTCACCATTCATTCTCCTTGTACCAATCTAATTTTGGTTGATCTTGAGGAAATGGCCTTGGTACCAGCCATACAATTAGGTTAGCTGCGATGAGATTTTGGAATACTATTTCAATGGGTTTCTCCCAATTTGTTGAAGACTCTGTATTGATTATGAAATATCCTCCATGGAGGTTGTCTTATAAAATTAGGTGGTAGATTAGGGGGATATAATTATACATTTAGGGATGGCAGGGCCTACACCATTTGTACGTGTCTTGCTTTAATTACTCCATTTCCTACTACGTTCTTGTTCTTGTTGAAACCTTTAGGTTTCTCTTGTGTAACTATTGGACTAGAAGATTGCGTTGGATTTGAATTTTGACCCTACGCAAAAACCTTGACAAGGCCCTTGGTAATAAGAACTTTCTCAATCTGCACCCCTTTGTCTATAATTTCTTCAAATGAATTAGCACATGAAAGTCATAGATTGTGCATGACCTGAGGATGTAATTTATGTGCAAATATGTCTACCAAATGTTTTTCTAGAAAATTATGTTAAAATTGACCCACTAATGCTCTCCACCTCTATAAATATGTAGTGAATCTTTCTACATCACATTTTTTGGATTTGCACATGTCAACAACAGTTAATTCATGCTCAATGTTGTATGATAAATGGGTGATGAACTTTTTAGATAAGTCATTCCAATCTGCAACTGATCCCTTGGGTAACTTAAGTAGCCAATCTAAAGTATTTCCCACTAAACTTCATGGAAATAAATGAAGAAAATAAATACTACTATAAGCAACCTCTTGGCATAACATAAATAATGCCTGAATGTGTTCACAAGGGTCACCCTTTCTTTTGTATTTATCAAATTTGGGTGCCTCAAAATGAGATAGAAAGGGGACTTAGAGAATAGATAAGTCAAACAAATATGGGCATATCTCATCAAATTTTTAATTCTTTACTCTATTATTCATCTCCAACCAAGTCACAATCTCTTGTATAAAATTTCACTCTTACATTTTTGGTGCATTCATGGGTGGAACATAATTCTGTTGGGGCGGTATGTGCCCCTGCTATTGCTGTTGGGGTGTATGTGCCCCTATTGTTCCTATTGGGGTGGTATGTGCCCCTATTTTTGCATGGATTTGGTAGGGATGTACACCCTACAATCCACAACTTGGTTTTGGTTCACTCCTTGAGTCGAGTAGGCAAGCGATTGATTCTTAAGAATCTTTTGCCTTGATTATACATGTTTTACTGATTTTGGGGAGTTCTTGGTCTATTTACCATATTATGTGATAGTTTAGATGAACTAGACAAATTATTTTGTATGATTTATTCAATATATACTAAATGTTTTGGTCTTTGGCTTTACAAAGGAACAAGGGGTTCTTGGTGATTAAAAAAATGTGTGCTTCGTGTCTAATGGAGAACGGTGTAGAACCTTTTGGGATTTGGGCTGCTCAATTGAGACATATTGATCTATCATCATTATGTTCTCAAATATATTTTTCATTGGTTCAACTAATTTTCCTTTGGAAGCATCATTGTGGATTGATGTAGCTACTAGAGAGTTTGTCAAGTCTATGATAAGTTGGTTTGCATATCATTGAATTATTTTGTTAATCTTGTTAATAATATATTGATAAATTGGTTTTGACTCTATAATTATTTCCTTACCCTTACTAGAAGAAGGTATGTTGGTCTGTGTAATGTTTGAAAAATCTTACTCTTGTTATTGCTCTCCTTCCCTAACTAAGGTATGCAACTATTCCATAGAAAAATGTGAAGGTAGTCTAGCACCAGATTCTATCAACCTTATAAGGGCTTCATACTTGTCCTCTTGGGGTTGATATTATAAAAATACTTCCTTAGATCCTACAGTTGTGGGAATGTCCTTATAGACCACAAAATTATCTTGACCATCATAATAATGTTCTTCCTCATAGCTAGGGATGTAAGGGACCCCACTATGAGTGTACCTTTGAGTCATGTCTAAAAAGGTTGTTTTATAAATTTGATAAGATTTGGATAATGTTTTACAAATATTTAAACAAGGTATGTGTTTTTTATCCTTTCTAAATAAGGTGAATAGGTACCAAAGAGACTATAATAAAAGGGAAGGTGGCATAGTACTACATATAATTAGAAGAATGTGTTCATGAAATTACTCAACCTTGGGTAGGGTTTAAATCATATGAATTAGAAGAGGGTATAATAAATCAAAGACCCAAGTGTAAACTAGTACACCGAATTTAGATTGAGAGATATGTTAATATGGTAAAATCTAGTTCAACTTTGACAAGTTGTTACTAGGAAACTATAAGAAAGGCCTTCGTATTAAGAAAGAGATAATGCAAACTAAGAAATTCATGATATGGAAACATGAAAGAATTCCTAAGTATAAAATTAGAACCAAATAGGAAATATACCATTGCTACAAGGTAATAAGAAGTTAGTATAAAATGTTTTTTTCAACTTAGAGTGTGAGAGATACACTTGATGACCTAAGTTCACAATTATGGAAAAATAATGAGCCTATAAATGAACTTCAATCCAAATAGGAAATTGAACCCAAGCTACTCAAGTCAAGTGAAAATGGGAAATTAAGCCTAATTTAACACATTAAACTAATAACTTAGAAAGGTGAAATTCCAAATTTGTTTTATCAATGAAGGACTTAAATATAATTGGAAAATGGTTTAGACTCAAATAGGCAACATGACTATGCTAATTAAACAAGACAAAACATAATGTTTAAGATGACAAATTTGAACAAGGCAAAGATGATTTGGATTTCACCGATGTAATGCCTCATTGTTCAATAAATTATGGACAAAGTATTTGGTTATGATGTGTGTTTACAAGAAAGTTTTGACTCAAATAAATATTAAGTAAGCTAAGACCAAAATAAATACAACTAAGTAATCATCCTAAGACCTAAATTGACAAGGTTTGTTTGTTATTGTTGAAATCCATCTATATATGTGCACTTGGGAGGAAATTAAGTGTTCATATAAAATAAAAGCATATTAATTGGTAGGGTATTTTACACCCCCTTATCCCAAGAGACAATACAGTGACATGGACCTTTGGGTTACTCACCCTACATCAATAGTACTCTGAAAAAAGTGGGGTTGTCTAAAACTTACAATTTATGACTATCTAGATGGTCCCAAGTGTGGTTAACAAAAGAGATGCAACATGTCAATTGAGTTCATATCTATTAACTTACTATGTAAAGGTCTATTTCTTTGCATAGTGATTCCATCAGTGGACTGTGAATCCCAATAAAAATTTGAGCAAAACATATTTAAATGCAAACAAACACTAAATCTACCTAAATTTCTACACAGACCATAATATTAGAGAATTTAAAAGAGCAATCAAAATTTTAGAATTGGGATTACCATCATTTTGCTCCTCCTTCGGCTTCTCTTTAGGATGTTCTAATGGACTATCGAATGCAACTTGACTTGGATGTTTGGATTGCTTGTTTAATGACCCAAAGACGGATGATTGGATGAGGTTGGTAGTGGCTTGGATAAATTTAGGGGGGCTTTGTATAGATGTAAGATGGCTATTGAAGGCTAAGGAAATTAAGACATCCTAAATACAGGTTTTGTCCTTCTTCTTGATTGATCCCCTCATGCTTAGGGGGGATGCCTCTATTTTAAAGAGATCTTTGGAAGGGGCTAGAAGGGATTTGAGAGGGAGATTTTCCCTCTCAAGTTTGAATTTGAGGAGGAGAAGGTTATAGAGGTGGGAAGCATCTAGACCTTATTTTGGGAGGGAAATATATTAGAAAATAATAAAATTAAGAAATTAGTGGAAAGTGAGGTTGTGGGGTAGGTTATGATTTAAAAAGATTAAAAAAATGAGGATTATGTTGAAAGTGGGGTTGTGGAGTACATTAGGATTTTATTAAATTATGAAATTGGGAAAGTGAGGTATTTCATAGGATTTATAAATTAAGGGATAATGTTAATTAAGTGATGGGATTAAGACTAATGCCAGTGAGTAGAATTAAGTGCATGTATTTTTCCCTTATTTGAAAGGGAATTGCGAGTGAAGTGAAGTAAAGGAGTAATGTTCTCTAAAAAAAAACTAGGTCATGGATGAATGTTAGTAGATGATGTTAGGGGATATGATTCCCCCTCGAGGGGACATGCAGGGAATAATGAGATGGATGGCCACTCAAAAGAATAAATGATGGATAGGATGAGATGGATAAATGAGGGGATGAGATGCTATATGTGAGAGAGATGATGAAGAAGATGATTGACCTAAGTAGTGAGCTATAAATTTAGGATGCCCCTAGTAATGACACATGAATAAGGAGGAAATATGATGGGTGTCATGGTTGTGGACACATCCTAAAGGGGAATCAACCATAACATGATGATGAGAGAATTAAAAGTCCATAAGATTTAGACGTATCCCAAGAAAAGATGCATGCAAGGGAGAGATGTAGGCCATGATAAGATGATGATATGATAAGATTAATGATAGATGTAGCTCAAAGCTAAATTTGATCATTATAGATGTTTTTTGATGATAGAGAAGAAATGATATGATCAAGTGACCACAAAGATTGGGATAATGTCCCTAGAAAATACACATGCAAGGGAGTGATGGAGGGATAGTGGCTGAGCTATCCTTGGGCATTGAAAATGACCAAGTGCTACCTACATAATCTAAAAATACCTTAGGATAATGTAGTTTTGACTCAGGGATAATGATGATGATGATGATTAGTAATTAGAGGATGATGATGGATTAGATAAATTATGGCTGAGCTATCCTTGGTCACTAAAATGTGGCCAAGTGCTGCGTATATAGTCTGAAAAGACCTCAGGCTGATGTAGTTCTGATTGGAGGACATAAGATAGGACCATGGAATATATGAAATAGATTTGATGAAGAATGATGGAAAGGTGGCTAGTGGTATGGTATCTCAGAGAGATATGAATGAGGATATCAGAGAGGCCATCAAAGTGTGGGCACAAGGTGGTGAAGGCCAATATTTAAAGAGGTTAGTAAGTGGATTAATCCCTTATTTAATGGGATTAATAGGTGGATAGGGAGAAAAGTGAATAAATAAGAAGTGAATAATGAGGTGGAGTCATTGAAAATAAAGTTGAGATAAAGGAGGTGGTTTCTAGGGAAGAGGTGGAGAATGGTTTTAAACTACCCTTACGAGGTCGCAGAATGGGGTAATAAGTGGAATGCTAGCGGGTATCACTATGAGCCAAATTTTAAAGGGGGGTCTTGTGGTAGGGGCTTAAGAGTATTTTTGGTAAAAGTCCATCATCGTTATGAGCCAAGTTTTATTATCTAGAGCAAAGGTAAAACATATACTAGTGCCCTACACCAATGGCCACCCTTGCTATGAGCCAAGGTGGAGAATCAAGACGAGTGGTAGGATTTGAAGAATGTGTAGAAGCTCTTTATCAGTGGGTGTATGCATAATCTATCTGCAACTTCTAGATTAAGGATCCTTGCTAGGAACTAAGGAGAGTATCATCAATTTGGAGCTCAGTGATGTAAGGGAGGAAGGCATGGTCACTGATGGAGAAGGAAGCTAAGGCTCAACCACCACTTAAGATGCACCAAAGATAATTAAAATAGATCAAAAGAGTATAAAAGGCATAAATGGTATGGAAGGAAAAGGGAAAAGGTCAAGTTAGTAGAATGTGTTGGGAGAAGGAGGTCATGGTGTAGGTCAATGTTATAATATTAGGGAGTTTAGAATGGTGATGTGGCAAGGCAGGAGGATCGACGTCAAGGTAGGAGCTAGAACTCAGTATGGATTATGTTATTGGGTTTGTTATTAGTTTTATATGTATGTGTATGGGAATAAATCCATGTTGAATAAGAGTTTAAGGGCCATGATAGGGATTATGGTGGGAGATGTAGGAAAGTTAAGGAGGTAGGAGAATTGAATGGAAGAGTAATTAGGTGGTTAAAGAGAAGTGACACCATCAATATAGAGGTTATCGAGGGTTAGAACATGTAGAAGGTATTATAGGTAGTCGAGCAGGGACATGGGTGAGGAAAGGAGGTGTGGCCACATTGTAGGGGAAGAAATTGATGGGTTTAAGGGACTTAGAGGAGGACAAAGAGTTATGAGTGGGGGGGCGGGCATAGCGTGTGGAGGGCAATGTCAAAGGGTGCCATGATTAGGTGAGAGAGGAAAGAAATCCACAACAAGAAATAGGGGAGGTAGAAGATTGAATTTTGTTGGGAGGGTTTTATGATATATGTAGATTTGGATTATGTGAATTGATGATGCTATTTAATTGTGATGTGTGTGTATTGCATGTGAAATAAGTGCAAGAGAGGATAATGATGGTAACAAGTGCATCGAGTTGGTTGTGAAGATGGTGACACGGTCACTGGATAAGGAACACATACTAACCATGGAGGCATGGGAGGAGAAATGAAAATAATAGGGGTATTAAACATCAATTAACAACTGCACAAAGAGAGTGACTAGAGTTGCAATGTTAGGTTGCACATTTATAGGGTCAGATTGTGCATAGGGATATACAAATAGCATAAGTATTAGCCTGAGTGACGTCTTTAATAGAATAGATGAATCATTAAGAGGTGCATATTAGGGTATTGTAAGAATAGATGGAGTGAATGTGGGATGATCATATACATAGGAATGATTAGAGTAGAAAGAGGTGGAGGCATGAGTCACAAAGATGGAATGGAATATGGACCAGATATTATTGGAGGCTTTGGGGTTCAAAGATGTGACTGCTTAGGTGGTAAGGATGGCATGAGAGACATAGTACTAGAGCGATTATATGAGCATGTGGTACCAATAGGGCATAGATCTCCTTCATACAAGGTGATTATCCACTTAGATAGAACATAGGTTCCAAGTCATTACACTAATTTGTGCATCCCTCATCGAGGCCACCACCACATGGTGGAATATATACTAGGATATAGTTGCAATGTATAGCTATGGCTCAAAAGATATGTAATTATTATAATAAATTATGTAAAATGATGTAATGTTTAATATGAGATTAAGAATAATAAATAAGGATATGTTTGTTGGATTATGTCATGGAATTATTTTATGTGGAATGATAGTGATAGGCAATAGGACACAAATGAATATGACATGTACATGGGGTCGTGAGGGTGGAAAAGAAAATGATGTGATGGCACTTGATGAGTGGGGGCATTATTGGAGGGGGATGATGACCATTATTGGGATTCATCTAGTCGGTAAGTGTGGGAAAGTAATGTTGAAGATTACAAGTATGTAGGTGTTATATAGTGCACAAGGAGGTAAGGCATTTTCATCACTACTTCAATCATTTGCATAGGAAGTATAGGTGAAAGTAGGTAAGGATGCTATGGATGATGTAGAGTAGACAAATACCACCATTAAAATTGATTTATGAGGTGAACATGTAGGTTCCTAGACTCCAACCTCCATGTAGAATGTGGAAATTTTACTACACAAAATGGCAAGTGAGGAGATGCACCTAGGGAATTACAGAACCTAGAGGCATTCCATTGATTCAGAGTGGGGGCATGCAAGGAAATCAAGGGGGAGTAGAGCATGCATAGGGGAAATAAGATGAGGTGATCAGTGGAATAAAAGAGGTGGTTCATGAATCAAACCCATCTATCGTGTGTGGTTATTATAGGTAAGTTCATCATTCAGGCCAATATTATCCTTGGAGGGAAATGGCAAATACTGGTGGTATGGAAACTAGGTAGGGTGGTTGTTTAGTTGGAGACTCAAGGTCAACTAGAGTACCTCTACAACTATGATCAGGGTAGGTATGGGCTTGGGTTGACTGTGTACTAGTTATAGAATAACCAGAGATTTGTAGGTGAGTGTTATGGTACTGTTAGGGGTATTTTGATAGTAAAATGATAGGGGGTCTTGTGTGATTGGGAATAATGTAAGAGATGTGTCTAGTTTGTGATGATATGATTTAGTGTAATCCTCTTGCTCGAGGGGTAGTGTTAGTAGTGAAGGTATTTTGAGCCATATATCTTTTGCAATCCATTTTTATTGTTGTACTTGTGAGTATGTGTGTACCAATGACATGATAAGAGCCAATGATACATTGAATTCATAGTGCGTGAGAACTCCATTGAAAGGTGGCTTTATCTGAGCAAATGTTCAGAATCCACCAATACCATTCTTGTTCCCATCAATATAAAAGAATGCATATAATGCTAACTAGATGTATTAAATAAAGCAAACAATTCAATATGTATAGAATCAAACAAAATACACACAGGAAAACAAACACATAATCACATAAGATAATCATGCTATAATATAAACTAATAATGAAGATATTATCAAAATAGGTTGATAAATAATAATGAGATGATAAAGTGGTTATAGACAATAGGCCTAGATTACGGGATATGTACACAGGAGGTATAGTGCCCAATACTAGCATACGTCAGGATGAGATTCTAACCAAGTCTAAAAAAATCACATATGATGGTTAGTGTGATCCCTCAGGATTCATGATCATAATGCATGTGAAACCCCCAAAGTAGAAGACCAATATATGACCCTTCCAGAATGAAAATGTTAGTGGGAAGGTGTGAACCATAGTCTTAGATATAACAACAAACAAATGTGGAGGGAAGTCGATCTTGAGGCTAACGGGAGACATGCATATCAAAGAGGACATGATGGGGTGATAGGACTATGTTTGGTCAAGATAAGGTGATAATACTTAAGGATATTTAGGTGATGGCCATCAATGAGAGGTTTTAGAGGATTGCCCCAACAAACAACCTTGTTATTCAACAAGCAATGACTCCTTTTATGTTTTAAAAACTCTTATCTCCTATTACTACATAAATACCTATGATGGATACCCACTATTAAGACTAGGGTTAGGAATAGGTTATTTACCATGATGCTAGAAACTAGTTTTTATCATGGTACTTGCCCAAGGCACTAGAGAATTAGTTTTCACCATTGGATGGGATTTTATTTTTTTGGGCATCTAAATTTATTGAAGAAGGGTGAGATGCATGAATGCTAATATTGGATGTAATATCTAGCCAACACCTATTATATAGATATATGATGATAGAATCATGTCTTGGTAGCCTTTATTAATTCTTGATTTAATGTCCTTTGGACAATTTAACTAGATGTCTTCATAACCCTTATAAGGGACAATGCTTCCCAGGGATTGGAGATATGGTATGGATGAGAATATGTCATGATTGTGATGATGGGATATAGGATGTGAATGAGGGATATGATTATGATGGATGATATGATAGGATGGGGAATGGAAATGGGGTTTTATAATTGCATACACTGTTGGACATTGTGGAGGGGATTCGTTAGATTAGTGCCATGAGAGTAAGGGATTCAAGATCTTTTGATTTGTTGATTCTTTAACCTAAGCACTAAGAGGATGATCAACCCTATGATTATTATTTTTGACTTTCTTTTGAATTGTTGATTGGATTTGGCTTTGATTTCCCCCTGATTCTTGATTTCTAGCTTTACCAAAGGAGTTTGATTGTTGGCTTGATATATGATTATTTTGACTTTGATATGCCCCTAGTGTTGGATTTTGGGCTTCACTAGGGGAAGACATTTTTTTATTAGGCTAATGATTTGATTTTGATTGATAGTATAAAAGATTATTTGATCTTGATTTATGAATTTTGGAATATGGTCTTAGACTTTTGTATTTGTGATACCCAATGTTGAATGTAGAGGGGAATCTAATGATGCATGTTCCTATTCATTCCCTTTATGGAATGGGATGTAGGGATTATGGAGGCAAGGTGGATGAGTAATGTTTTTTGATGGAATAAGTGGATAATGGACAACATAGTCCTCATAAAGGTCACTAAAATCCCTAGCCTCAATGTCAGAGAAAGTGTCCTCACAAATCATAAAAGGACCACTAAGATTAGTCATATCATGTACATCCTTAGTAGGAGCAAATTCACTTTACCAATCTTCAAGTTGAACTTCATCATCTTGATTGGGGTCTAAAGGTATGCCTAGTGCTAGATCAAAGGGATATAGAGTAGAGGTATCTTCAAAAGGGTAGGCATGATCATCATCTATTATAATATTGATAAGGAATAATGTTTATGATGAGGAATCTGATGGGGTGGTTGGTGTTGCACATGATCTATGTAGTTGTTCTGATGTTGAATTTGATGTAAAATCTGATGTAAAAGATACAATACTATTAATAAGAGATTCATTGTTTGAAATTTACCTCTCAATATGGGGTGTTCAATGTGATGGGCGAGAGGGTTGATGGGAGATGGGAGGACTAGGCTCATGGGGAATATACTTGATTATGATGGAGGATTTGCCGAGGATGGGGGGATCATGGAGGATGGGATATTAGATGGTGTTTATGTATGTAAGGGACATTATGGTAATTAGTATAATTGGATGAAGAAGCCTAATCCTGGTCTCTTTGGGGTCTCTAATTCCTTTGATTGTGCTTAGGGAATAGATCCTTGTAAATACCAATCCACCCATTTGTTGATTAGATTAGAGGATCTTCACCTTCAATTTTAATGGCACTCTTCTCAATCAAGTGTTATATGTAGTGTTTCAATTACATGTACCATTCTTTATCATGTCACTTAACCCTATAGTACTTGTAAAACTCATCTGCATGATACCAGTAGGGTTTCAATTATTGATGATCTATAGGTCTAATTTCAGGCAAAGTAATAATATTAATGACAATCAATTGATCCAAGACTATTTTTATTGGAACTCCCAAGATTGTGAGAGGTCTCTTGCCTATGCGAGGCATTGGTTTACCTCATGGTACTCAGATAAAAGATCCATTGGGATATTAAATGGAGCCTTTTTTCTAAACTATTTGTATATGTTGGTGTTTAGAATCTGTTACCCCATCACTAATGACATTGTTATTTTTATTGAAGAATTTGGATTTGCCTGAAAAAGAATTATCTTAATTTGAAGTGTGCTCATTTTGAGAATATAAATTGATATTTCCCATTTCGATGAGAGATTTCTATATATGCATTCTTTTTTATATGATTTAATCAAAATTCTTGGCACACTACAATTTTAATTGATATTTGAGATCTACATTAAGATTATCTACAATATCTTGGCTAATTCCTTTTTAGGTATAATGCATCTCAACTAACTTTCCAGGCTTTGCCATTTTTGTAGGAAATATACAGGCTTTGCCCACTTCATTATTTGGTATTGTAGAGGTTGATGATGGAGATATCATGCTCTATATTGAATGAGAAATGCTAAATAAATTATTTTGTTAGCTCTCCAAAACTAGAGAGTGACCCCTTAGGTAGATGCATGAACCACTCCAAAGTGGGTCTCATGAGACTTTTGGGAAAGAGTATTATAAAATAGGCATATTCATAAGCCACTTCATGGCAAGCTACATAAAACTCTTGGAAATGGTCTCTTGGGTCCCCTTTTCCTTGATACTTTTCAAACTTGGGTACTTAAAAATTTGAGGGAAAAGGTATTTGAAAAATACCTATGTCCAAAGGTGAGGAATAAAAGTCTTCATATCTATACTTGAGGGATTGTTTATATAAGTCTATTTGTTGGAGGGTCTCCTTCATTTCTCTCCACTCCTACATGAATGTGGGGTCCCCAAGTGGATTTGTGGTTTGATTTTAGTTGTTTTGGGGGATATGGGTACTATGGATGTTATTGGTATTAGTGGCATTATTTTTAGTGTTACTGTTATGAGTATTATTTCATCTAGGGGATGATCAATGTTGGTTGTAAAGTAAGAGGTTAATTTGTTACATGAATAGGACTAAACAATCTTCTATGATAGATTGTCTCTATTCAACCTCAGTGTGGTTGTTATGGAGGGGTGGTGGACATTATTCTTATACAAATCTATGGTCCACACCATCTATTTATTTGGGTAATTGATTAATATTAACATTTTGATGGGGTATACCCCACAATTCAAGGGCATGGGCAAAGAAATGATCACAATTTTCAAATATGTATCAGTTAATTAAATTCCTAACCTGGTCATTATGAAGGGGATCAAATAGTTTATCCTCCCCTCTAAGGGTATGCACATCACCATGGGTATCATCATGATCTTAAGTTGGGTCTAATGCATTATACAATGGATTAACATCTTGGTTAGAATCTTGTCCAATCCTATGTTGGGCATGGGTGTGAGTCACCATGTTAGATGAGGGGAAAAGATGTGATGATGTAGGATAGGTGATGTGGAGGTTTTGAATACCAACTTAATCTAGAGACCAAATTAGTGGTCAAAAAAGGATTATGTGATGATTAGGATGAGATGACTAATATATACCAAGAAGTGAAGCCTTGTAAGATACCAATCTAACAAGAATGAAGAGATGTGATAGGATCAAATACCTTACTCACTAGCGGAGAGATAGTTATGATGGGTGATAGATGAACAAGGTACTTGGTAAAGACAAGGATAAGTGATGGGTGCTAGATTAGGAAATTATCAAAACTTTTATTGTTGATAATATTTAGGCCAAGGATGACAATGAAGATTTATAAGGATGGGTGACCACTAAGCTTGATTCCTAGGCTAAATATAGGATTCAAAAATGATAGAGGAATATGAGATGAAAAGGGGGATGGAAGATATAAGAAGGAAATGTAGGTGATGGATAGCTATAGGATGGATATTAAGTGGATGGAATGTATGATGGATATGGGAATAAATACTATATGGATATGGGGATGTGGTAGAGAGCTGACTAATGGGAGATGGATGAATAATATGTAGATGAATGGTATGAGTACTAAGGATGAGATATGATGATGTTAAGATGGTAGGATGGTGAGTTATTAAACCTAGGGGATGTCTAAGGTATCACACATAATATGGGTGTGGCTGACTTAGCTATAAAATAAAATGGGTCTGATCACAACACACAAATAATCATGCAGAATAATAATCCTAATTAGTAAATTATATGGGTGTGTAACTCAATGCCCACACTATCCAATGGCCACACAAGTGAAGCTGTAATCCTGTGACCCATTATGGAATTGACCAAACCTTCTCAACCTTGCTTGCCCTTGATGGCTACTTCAGTGCTAATATTGATGCATGTAGTGGAACACCTGTTATGGCTAAAGTCACCTATTCTAAGGTATATAAAAGGATCTAGGGGATTCCTTGATATACGTGATGGTACCTTAGGGCCCAAGTATGTGTAGAATGCTGTCTAATGCTTGGTTTAGAGAATTAACTCTTCCCCTTCATGGATGACATATATGGGGTCAACTGCTTAGCCTAATGACAACTATCCCTCATTGTTATACTCCATTAGAACATAGAGTTTGGTTAGTGTGCGGTGATGAAATCCATGACACTAACCCATAATGACTAAGCCTCATGTGTGGTGTGTTAGGGTGTGGAGCTAAAAGCTTCACCTTACTACAAACATGGAGTTTTCTGAGCATTACAATCACCGGCGTCGGTAGGCCACAACCGACGTCGGTCAAGGATCAGTGTACAAGAAACTAACATCGATAGGGATCGACCGGCATCGGTCACCTCCAGTCAAATAGGGACCGACGTCGGTCACCTGTGGTGGTTCTAGAACTGCTACTGACGAACAGTCAATTAAGTGAATGGAGAGTTTGCATGATAAAGACTAGTTTGAGTCTTTGAGCCACTTGTCTAAATTAGTGTATGCATGAGATCTATATAATAGACTCATGGGCTGTATTGTTAAGCGTAGAACTCAAGTGTAGAACTTGGAGAGTTCTTCCCATGGTAGAATCAAGTAGGATTCTTCATGTATGTAAGATCAGGTTTGATATGCAGGGTGTTGCAGGATCATGGTGGAGATCTACATGTGATAAGTAAGATCAGGTTGGTTTGCAGGGGTGTGTGTTTGTGAGGGTCAAAAGGAGATCAGCGGGGGAGCAAGATCCAAGGTGACAACAATACATCAAGGAGCAAGATCATGGTGAGATCTACTTGGAGTACCGGTTCGTACTCGGTTGTACTGGACGTACAATGAGGTGAACAACAGCTTGTGTTAGCTGTGTGTTGTGACCTATTGAGAGAAGATTACTCTGGAGGGAAGATTACTGGGAGCCCTTGAGGAGGAAGCCTCACAGAGGTGGAAGAAGAGTGTGATCTCTTTATTGTAATTTCCTTTGTAATGAGTTGAATACAATTATGTGTTGCCTCTCATATTCTATGTTATTTCTCATTGATAGTTTTTTGTTCTTCTGGTTATTTCCGCATCTTAAGTTGCTTATACAATGGTAATCATGTGTGCTCTTAATTCTGACAAGTTGTGTCAGAGCTTTGGGGAACCTAGGTCCTATCATGGTGATGAAATCCATGTCATGTGCTATCCTAGAGGGGGGTTTAACAAACAAGTAAACACATGATACAATTAATTGACTGATTAATTACCTACGTTTGAGGGGCATGATACGATAATTATTTATAAGTTAATACACACACACACACCCAAAAAACTATACACAAAGAATGATTTTCCATAACAAAGATATAATGAAAATTATGATAGTATAATGAAAAATAGGATAATGTATTTAATAACATCCCTTGCTGGAAGCACAAAATGTTAAAAATCTGATGTAAACCTTGAAGGGTCCTGTAACAAAGGGGTTAGTAGTTTTGGTTATTTTTCCTTGAACCAATGAAACCTGAAAAGTCCACATCAATTCAATGCCTAAACCAAATTGAGAAAATGATTAAAAAAACCAATCAACATGCAAATTAATTGATTATCAATTTTGATGGATTTTAATTTGTGGTTAATCATTCCATAATACAAAGCAACTTGAAAGAATACAATTATGTGAGTAGTTTGAACAAATTTAATTTGATTAATATGTGTGAATACCTAAATGCCTAAAATATTACACTTTTTATATTAGAAAAAAGCAAATAAAAAGATTAGTCAATTATTTTACCAAATATCTCATATTACTTTCTAGAAAGAATTGAATGGTAATATTAAAATGTATGAAATTAACAACTTTAATAACTATTCAAATAATGTTCTAAATAGAAATACTTGATTGTATGTCTAAAAACACAGACATAATTTTATATTATTTTATTAATTGGTCAAATCCAAATGAAATCAAAAAAAACATGCAATGGAAGTATTTAAAAATGTTATGATTGTTAGTTTGATGTTTGTCACATTCAAAGGATCTTTTGATAACTATAATTGTCTCGACAATTGGTTGATGCTAGAACTATTTGACCAATATGCAAAGCATTTTAGTAGGTGTATGCCATGTGGGTGACCAAGTGACCTAGATGTCTTCTCAAGGGATTAAATTATTGTAGCTTACTAAGGACATAAATTATGCTCTATGAGGTGTTGACACTATTTCACCAAGCAATAGGTGTTTAAATCAATCAGCTATCCTTTACTAGTAGACCCCCTGCTTGTGCCAAAATAAGAGCTTTGGAACATGGTACATTATTATAGAATGCCATTAACAATTTACATTATACACAACTATTCAAAAATAATATTATCAACACATTATCAATAACAAGGGTTTGGTGTAACAACTTTGTTTGGAATAAGTTTTTTATAGGATTCAAGATGGCGTGGGTATGGTAAGGTGTTGAAACTACAAGTAACCATGTGCCCCAACCTTATCGATTCACCTTTTTCCAGTGGATTCCTAGCCTTTGCTAAAATAAGAGCCTTTAAACAAAAGTTTTTTTAGCCCCTTCAAAGAAAATGGAACACAATGATTACAATATAGGTATGAAATGCATTGAAAATTTTAGATCAACAATGCCATGCTAATGCTCACAAACTACAATGAAAATCATGGTTTCAACCCAAGTGTTATCTCATAGATTCTGATGATTATAGCATACCAACAATATGTGTTTGATCACAAAGCATCGACATGTGGACACTATCACTATTTTTGAGGTCAGCAGAATAAGACCAAGCATGTTGTGGATCATGAAAGGGGGAGGGGTTTTGGAACCTAAGACTTTGAACGGGATAGAGGAGATTGTTTATGAGGTGGATGTGGAAGCATATAAAAAATATTTCAATGATGACCCTCAACCAAGAAAAATCTATGGTATAAATTGCTCAACAATGACTAGAACTCTAGAACTGATGTAAGCAAATCACCACCATAGACAGGTTGAATGAGTTCGAACTATAATTTCTAGTGTTCTTTGAGTATATGATTAAAAATATGAAACTATAGTATTTTGTTTTGATTTTTTATGTTTTTCATGAAATTTCACACTTAAATTCAACAATATAACTATAGCTCAATGTTGATCACAATACTAACTGTTAAATATCTACCAAAAAATTCACCAGTATCATTAATACACACAATAACTAAATCGCTAACTTCAATCCTAAAGGGACAAAAATTAAAGATTAAAGTATGTATAAAATACTACCATTGTGTGCTAGAATAGGAAATGAATGTTCAACAAAACCAAAAAGGAGACACAAAAACCATTTGACAAAATGTATAGATGGAATTGTGGATTAATTCAAATACATATAAATTATTTTTAATAGAATGGCCTGAAAATGATTTTTCTTTTAAAAAAAAAATAAATTATATGACATAAGAGAGAATATCAAAAAAATAGAATAGAATATTAACAGAGAGTAATACAAGCCAATCTTAAGTAATTATAATTGGCAAAGAGAAAATATAGTATTACGATACATATGAAACCTAGGGTTACCAACTTCTTCTCTGATTTATCCTACAATATCAAGCAAACACATACTCAAGACCAAAGATATTAGTTCAAAAAGGAGGTTACCATAGTTTCCAAATGAATCCTAGTAAAAATTTGAGAAAAAAAAATTTAAATGTAAATAAACACTAAATCTACTCAAATTTATATAAAGACCCTAATATGAGAGAATTTAGAAGAGTAATCAAAATTTTAGAGCATTCTTACCATGATTTCACTCCTCCTTTGACTTCTCTCTAAGACGTTCTAAGGGACTATCAAATGCAACTTGACTTGGATGTTTGGATTGCTTGCTTAATGACCCAAAGATGGATGATTGGATGAGGTGGGTAGTGGCTTGGATAAATGCAAGTGGGCTTTGTATGGATGCAAGATGGCTATTGAAGGCTAAGGTAATTAAGACAACATGAATACATGTTTTCTCCTTGTTATTGATTGATTGATCCCCTCATGCTTGGGGGGATGCCTCTATTTTAAAGAGGTCTTTGGAAGGGGCTATAAGGGATTTGAGAGGGAGATTTTCCCTCTCAAGTTTGAATTTGAGGAGGAGAAGGTTATATAGGTGGGAATCCTCTAAACCTTATTTTAAGAGGGAAATATATTAGAAAATAATAAAATTAAGAAATTAGTGGAAAGTGAGGTTGTAGGGTAGGTTATGATTTTAAAGGATTAAAATATTGAGGATTATGTGGAAAGTGGGGTTGTGGGGTACATTAGGATTTTATAGAATTATGAAATTGGGAAAGTGAGGTATTCCATAAAATTTATAAATTAATGGATAATGTTAATTAAGTGATGGGATTAAGCCTAATACCAGTGAGCATAATTAAGTACATACAGACTGCTTAGTGGATTCCCTTGGTTGACCAGACCTGATTCAAGATTTCATTATGAAAGGAGAGGTTAGCCACTCAACCCCTAGTTCTTATAGTATGCATACCCTATCATGGAGTGGGGTTGAAACACTATCAAGAGATGAAGCCTCAGGTCAATGATTCCCTACATAACTTGTGAGAGATAATGACATCCCCTTCATATGCTAAATTGCATGAAATAAAATCTAAGTAAAAAGGCTTTAGGGTTGTTTTTAGATCACCCAAATCATATGAGTTTTTTAGAGAGCTTATATAAATTCATTTTTACACCTTAGATAAAGGCACAATTTCAATGAAAAGGCGCTTTTGGTTATTCAAATTCCCTATAGGGGATGGGGGGAGATCATATATGCATAATTCCTTTTGCTAAAACAATCTAACAAGTAAGTGATAGATGAATTACATAAAACAACTTCAAGAAATTTGAAAATTTAAGTGAAATTTGAGTTTTATAACACCAAATTTAAATGTGAAGTGAAGTTATTGGCCCCTTGGCCTTAGTTTGCAAAAAAATTGAAAAACATCCACAAAAACATTCAATCAAACCATCTAGTTCCTTTTAAACACCAAAGGGAACATTCCTAATTCCTTTTAAACACTTAATTGAAATGTAAAAAATCTTAATTATGTTCAAAATAAACACTTTTCCTCATAGGTCCTGGAAGAAAAATTAGAGAGTCTTGTTTAGCTTTAAAGCATAATTTGAGATGAAACAAGAAACTTTGGATTTATTTATCTCAGGTTCTCTATTTTTTACACATAAATACTAATGTTGGTCATTATTGATTGATGTCGATTGCTGCAAGACCAATATTGGTCAGAGACTTAATAGGTGGCAATTGAAACTAATCTATAACGATCACCTGTGAACCCTTAGGCACTAAAATTATGATAAAAAATACTTGTTAGCTCAATCATTAGGATAAAATCTCCAAAATTAAACTTATGGATCAATAAAATGTTTAGACCATAGACTTATAAGTCTAACTTTGACAACAACAAACTTGAATAAAGCTCTAAAATAGAAATTATTATTCATGTTTTTCTTTGCAACCTGATCAATGCCAGTTGGCCTTGACCAGTGTCAGTCATCAAGAACTGATGTCGATCATTGTGTGACCTGTGTATGCATAAAAACATTATAAACATGGGAAAACAAGCTAAAAATTATTTTTATAGGAATTTTTAATGACTTTAATTGAAATCTAAAATTGCCAAAGTGTTTTCCTTGCTTGAGAGGATGCATGGTCCCATCGGGAGTGCCAATATGTAGAGATGGATTACAAAGAGAATTAGTTCAAGCTTTAGTCATGAAAAACATAAAAGAATGCATAAGAACTAACAATCTAGGCCAACCTATTTAATGGGGTTTGAAAATGATAATAAAAATCAATTGAAAGAAAGTACATATACCTATTACCTTCCCAAAAGTGTTCCACCATCCAAAAGTGGCTCCAAGCATGTTTTTCACCTTGATTTGGTGTTCTTGCCTTTGTCAATAATGGATGCCAAGCTCCTCCATAATCTCAAGATCACTATGCATAAGCTAGGATCATGATATGAAATCACTAATATACCTATCAAATGAATCTATCTTATTTCAAATAAAGCACTACATAAATGATTTGTGGAGAGAATCATCATTTTTAAGTTTACACAATTTAAGCTTAATGAAAGTGGTCTTGGCTCTTCTATTTATAGGATTTTGGATTTGATCAGGATCAACCATGACCATCCATCTCAAGATGAATATTTGTGGCCATGAATTAATCTAATATTACATAATTAATCCATAAATATCCTCATGAATATTTAGGAGGAAGAGGTATTAATGAGGCATGGGTGCCCATAAAATTGATATTTATTACATTTATGGCTTATAGATGCCACCCCATTGATCATGTCACTAGGTGATGTAGATATTAGGAATCAATTTACATTAAAGAAATATTCAATTTACTCCATGGAATTCTTACTTAAGTTCATAATTTGGTTTAATTTGCCTAAGTACGATTAATCAATTTTAGTGAAATTCTTTGGAAATTGGTACACAATTAATAAAAATGGCCAGAAAGTCATATTACGTGGTCATAATTTGAGTCAAGAGGAATTGGAAGGTGATTTTAGATGTGTGTAAACCATTATCCCATTTTGGATGTCACCAACATGAAATAACATAGACATGTGATGTGTGTTTATGAATTAGAAGAAAAGAGTGATCTAGGCCACCAAAATGCAAAATCATTATTTTGAATCAAAATGATTTGATAAATGTTAGGAACCACATAAAATGTATTGCCTCATTTAGGGACACATTGGCCTAAATCAACACTTGTATATGATAAGCTTAAACCATTTAACACGTTTAAGTGATTTTTGGCCTAATTTGGGCATTTGCATGCAATTCGATTAAGATTGAAAATGTTAACATAAATGGTGTTAGGAATTGGATGTCTACACCCATAGCCTAGAAGTGATCTATTTATATCATCTAAGTTAGAAGGCTTGAGAAACCTTCTTGTGGGCACAAATTAGAATGATAAAAATGTATATCATGCATAGTGGGACCAACTTCAATAAGGTTGTCCAAGATTGATGTTGGTCTTTACAAATTTGTAGCTATAATAGCCTCATTAATGTAACATTTGGTAACTCCAACAAGTTTTTAGGTCTTTATTGAAGACTAGTAAGAAAAATTTCATGCCAAGGATGAATACAAGGTCAAAGTATAAGGGTATTCCTTTTGAGTTTGTTGAATTACCCCCTTTTTCAGTCAAGAGAAAGAGATTCCTTTGTTTTGCTCCTTATACCAAAAATCCTAGAAGAAAACCCCATTTCTACTATAATTCAAGTTCCCCTAAAACTAGTAAGATGGATAGAAACCAACCTTTTATTGCCTTAAATGGTATATCCCCTCTAAACCTTGCACAATATGATCATATTCCTATGGTATATCTTAAATTTTCCCCTTACTTTAGTGGAGAAAAAACCATTAACCCTATTAAGCACATCAAGTATATGTCCAATTTCTGTAGTATTCACAATATTACTCAAGAAAATGTGTTCATTAGATTGCTAGCAACTTATTTTAGGGGTAAGGCTCTAGATTGGTGTAGGACATTAGATCCTAGCTCTATAGATTCATGGGACCAATTAGGGGATAAATTGAGTAAGAGGTTTGAGGATAAGAGTGATCACTTGTCTTTGGGTAAATAGTTAACTACCATTAAGAGAGCCCCACAAGAGTTCATGCAAGATTTCAATTCTAGAGTTTAGAAAACATGGGATGTGATCCTACTCTTGGTGAGGCCTACTCATAAATATGCTTTTCTTTACTACCTTAGATACTTGAATAGTGATATCTCTATGATGATCCAATCAATGGGTGGTAGGACATTATCATATGCTTATGAGATAGCCATTGAGGTTGAGAACACTCTTATACAGGATGGAAAAATTAATACATCCCACTTTTCCATCTCAAATATGTAAATTTGTGCATATTCCAATGGTAATTAACCAACCACCAAGCTAAGATAAATCTACCCATAGCCCATCAAATGATCTACAAGTGGTTAAAAGCCTTCTATAGACTTTTACAAATAAGCTAGTTACTCTTGAGAGGCAACATGCTCAGAGTTACAAACCATATCAATCACCTTATCATCCTTATCATAATAATATGCCCCCATATCAAGAACCTTATCAGCCAAATAGGCTACCAAATTAGGAAAATATTCAAGGCCAAGGCCAAATTACTCCTATAAAGCCTTATCAAGCCTTCAACCCCAATACTACCAGCACATCTAAAGTTTAGTCCCTATCCAAAACAACCTAGTATAAGACTATGAGTGTTGTTTCCCCTGTAGTCTTCCCCACTTCCAAACTACCTATCCTAATGGTGTCCTCAACCAAGCATTGATGGTGTAGAGCATAACACCACCAAAAAAGACCCAAGATGAGGTATCAACACAACAACATGCTTCTCAAGGGATGGTGTAGAGTTATGCTACACTCCTCAATTGGAAAAGGGATGAGTGTTATGTAGTGAATCACTTTCAAGGTCAGAACTAAGCTTCTTATTTAGTGGTAGTAGCTGATACTAGGTCCAAAAAAAGGGCTGTATAAATTGAACCAATAATTGGTAAGTATCCTACATCACCTTCTGTAGTGTTACAAGAGGTTTCTAAGAATATTACTTAATCCCCAAAAGTTTAAGAAGGTACTTTTGCTGCTAAGATATAATAAAGGGTTGGTGCTTCTCCATTTAATATTATTGAGCATATGAATAAAACTAATGTGAATATACCCATGCGGGAGTCCTTTTCCATCCCATGATAGAAGGACCTATTAGAAGTAACTTTGTCTAACCTTAGTCTTTTAGAAAAAGTCAACAAAGGAATGACAAAAGTTAGTACTCATAAATACTTCTAAAAAAAAAGGGTCAATTGAATAAAAGTGTGAAACTTCCACCATTCTATATTTCCTTGATCATTGACAGTCATATAACCCATAGTTATATGATAGATTTAGGGGCTAGTTGCTTAGTGATGCCAGAGAAGATAACATACAAGTTGGGTTTGGAATAGGAGCTACTCTCTAAAGGAGTAGTAAAGTTTTATGGAACAAGCATTGAGATTATTGGTGTCATAAAGAGTTTAGAACTTACTTTTCATGCTTGTCCTAACTTTTCCACTCCCCAAGATGTTTTAATAACTGATCTCCCTCCATACTTTGCTTTGTAATTTTATAGGGAATTTACTACCAAGATTAGAGGATACATATCATCTGATTGGTATCACATGATATTTAGAACCAAGTATGGTGCTAAGGTCACAATTAGGTATAAGCCAATTACTAGGAACCATATTAAATTTTATGTGCCTAATGCCATAAATGCCAATTATACACTCTTTGAATAGGAAAATCATCTTGTATAGTTAGAACCAAGTACACCCCTTGAAGACACACTTGATTTTTTACTTGATGAATGGGGCAATGATCATCATGAGTTTGATACTCATAGTCTCATTGAATAGGCTAGTTTAGGTAACGATTACTTGCATAAAGAGGATTCTTTCATTTTGAACCTTGTGAAAATTGATGAGCATGATGGAGTATGGAAGATGTACTTTAACATATCTAGAAGCAAACATGGATTAAGAGTGGGTATCATGTTGGTGTCTCCTTTAGAGGAGAAATATTATTCTTCTTTGATATTTTATTTTAGTTGTACCAATAATTTTTCTAAGTATGAAATTTTCATCTATGGTATCTAGTGGGCCAGGAAGAGAGGGATTAAACATATCCATGTATTTGGAGATAGTGAACTAGTTGTCAACTAGGTAAGAGGGAAAAATGTGATAAAACATTACCTACTAAAGTCTTGTAAACACAAATTTTATGACCTTATAGAGGACTTTGAAGCTTTTAATGTGAAAGCAGTCCCAAGAGAAGTAAATAAGCAAGCTAAAAGGATATCTTCTATTATTGCTCAGTTTGACATTCCATATGATATCAAAAAGGAAAACTATCAAAAACATATCAAAGTAGTTGTGAGGTTTGTTATACTTGACAATAACACCCATTGGTAAGTGTTTGATAGTGATAAGCAAATTGTCCGTTTCTTATAGGAAGAAGCTAAAATTTTAGCAAGAAGTCAGAATAAATTGCATTAGAAATATGATGACTAGGTCATCTAGATAAAATCAAACAAGTTTCCAAAGGGACTAATCACACTTGAAAACTTATTTAGTGCTAAATATCAGGTCAAAAGAGAGAAAATGAACATGAAAATCAAGCAAGAACACTATGATAGAGTTTTCATCTTCAAGGATAAACTCCTCCACCTCGGTAAGGTATGTAATGAATAGGAAAAACATGCATATGTTGAACTCTTCTAGGAGTTTGAGGACATATTTGCATGGGAGAAAAATGATATCAAAGGGTTGACCCTAGTTTGGCACAACACACAATAGAGTTGATTTATGATGCCAAACTAGTTAGGTAGAAATAGAGGCCCATAAATGCCAAGATAGAACCTCTCATGAGGAAAGAGTTAACCGAGTTGATAGAGGCTAAGATCATCTTTCCAATTAATAATTCATCTTGGGTTATGAAAATGGTCCCTTTAATAAATAATAATGGAGGGATAAGGTTGTGTGTTGATTTTAAGGACCTGAACTGAGCCTCATTAAAGTATCACTACCCACTACCTTCCATGGAGCATATCTTGTAAATGATATCAGGTGTACAACACTTTTATCTCTTCGATGGTAATTTCAAATATAATTAGATTTTGGTGAAGGAGGAGGATCAATTCAAAACAAACTTAACCATTAAATGGGGAACTTATGCCTATAGAAAAATGCTCTTTGGTTTATCCAATGTAGGGGTATATTTTTAGAGATCCATGGACATGGAATTCCAAGGACTAATCAATGATATTTTACTTTTCTATCTTGATGATATTACAATATTTTATAAGCATGTAAATGATCATATATCCCATATCAAGAAAGTATTTGAGAGCTGTAGGCAAATTTCAGTCTCACTCAACCCCAAAAAGTATATTTTGTTAGTCCATGAAGGCAAGCTTCTGGGCCATGTTATCTCCAAGAAAGGGTAAGTTCCATTCTAGAATTATCCTTGCCTAATCACAAGAAGGGACTAAAAAATTTTGTAGGAAGGATCAATTTTATTGGGAGGTTTGTTCCTAATTTTTTTTAATCTTGTGAAGCCTCTAAATTCTATGTTAAAGAAGAATAAGATCTTCCACTAGTCTAAGGAAGGGAGAGATAGCTTTGAAGAAATTAATAAATCCACCACATAGGCTCCTACCCTTATAAATTGATATTTCACCAAGCACTTTACTCTCTATGCCTTTGGAGATATGGATACTATCTCAGCTATTCTAGTAAAGAAGAATGAGGAAGACATGGAATAAATGATATCTTTCTTCAGCTAAGGATTAAAAGGTTATGAGGTAAAATATTCCTTTGTCAAAAATCAAGTGTTGAATATTATTTTAATTCTAAACACTTTCTATCTAAAAATAACATACATTTACTTGTCTCTCACCCAAGTGTCAAATAGTTCCTCCTAAGCAAAGATTTGAATGAGAAAAGGGAAGGATGGATTGCAAAGGTGATGGAGTATGATGTAGACATTAAGGTCACAAAACTAGTAAGAGGCAAAGGTTTGTGTGAGAAATTATATTTGGATTTTCAAAATGATAAGGATATTATTTTAGTACTCCAAGATGGACAACAATCATCTACACATTCATTGCCTGTTAGTTGGACCCAAGAGATGGCCAACTTCCTTCAAAATGGTGAACATACTCAAGTATCGAACAAGACCAAAAGAAGATATTTTATATTGAAATCAATTCCTTATTTTCTTATAGATGGTGTCCTATTTAGAAAATATGTCAATGGTATCTTATTAAGATGTGTTGAAACAAAATAAATTGGTAGGATTCTAGAAGCATTTCATGATGGATCATCTAGTGGACACTTTACTCCAAGGACTATAACCATGAAGATAATGAAGGTAGGCTATTATTGGCTTAATTTATTTAGAGACATGTATGCATGGGTTAATAACTATAAAAAATGTGCCTTCTTCACTAGTAAATAAAGGTTAGTGGCTCTTCCCCTCCATCCCATCTATGTAGAGCAACCGTTAATGTAGTGGGGTTTGGATTTCATAGGGATGATTAACCCTCCTTACAGTCCAAGCCATAAGTGGATCTTGACAACCACTGACTACTTTACAAGGTGAATAGAAGTAGTGGATTTGAAGTAAGCAAATGAAGAAAATGTATTGGACTTGTATGAAAACATAGTCATTAGGTTTGGTGTGCCTTATACAATCATCTTTAATAATGCAATGGCATTTTTTGGCACTAGTATATTTGATTGGGTAGTTAGACATGGCCTTTATTTGAGAACCTAATCCAAATACTATCCCTAAGGAAATGGCCCGGTAGAGTCCATAAATAAAATTTTGATCAGAATCATCAAGAGGACTATGAAGGAAAATTAGAGAACTTGGCATACCAAATTGAAGATAAATTTGTGGGATGATAGAATGACCCCTAAAAAGGTTGTTGGTATTCTCCTTACATGCTTATTTATGGTAGAGAGGCAAAGCTATTTATATCTCTTTAAATTATAGGTTTAGAACTTACCCATCATTAAGAAATGATGGAACAGGATGTCATGATAGTTGGATTTGTAGAGATAATGGAGTTACAAGAAATAAGAGACAAAGATATGTATACAATGGATATTCATCAAGCCAAAGTGAAGAGGTCTTTTGACAAAATAGCTATTCCAAGAGCATATCAAGAAGGAGACTTTGTGTTGAAGTTGGATGAGGATAAAGCCAAGAATGGTAGACATATAAAGTTTGACACATTGTGGAGTGGGCCCTATATTATCACTAGCTATAAGCAACATAATGATTTTTAGCTTTCAAAGCTAAATGGAGAAGAGTTAAACATCCCAGTCAATGGGATACATTTGAAACCATATTACTAGGATCAATTTGTAATCTTGTACATAGTATAATAGGTCTTTTTTTTCCTAAGTGATAGGGGCACATGTTAGTTTGTTTGGTTTTGTTGTTTTCCTTCATCCAAGTGTCTTTTGACACATGTGTGGTGGTGTGTGTTTTTTAATATTTTATCAATTTTCAATTTATTTTAAGGCTTCAGTTGTTCAACATCAGGCCCAATAGGTAATGATAGGGTTACACATACCAAAAATCAAGAAGTTTATATGATTATATGACTCCATGCCCAATGAATGCCTAAAGATACTAGTTTATACTACTTAATAGGAAAGCAACCCACATAGGTTGCTAATAATGTTGACCTTTTTTGGTCACCATGGAAGAGTAGTTCCAATTCAGAAAGGGGCTTTATAATTACTTTTAGGGTCCCATGTTAGTCAAAGATAAACAAAGAATGACTAAGTTTTTTTACTTATAAAGCTTTCATAAAATATTGTGTTGTAAATTTTATTTTCAACCTTTGAGGAGATAAAAATCTCTCCTCATCCAAGTGGCACAATGGAATCACCTCTAGGTTTGTGGGAAGCCTAAAGAATGAGGTGAGTCTCTAGAGAGGGCTAGATCCCTTGATGTACCACTTTAGATTGTAACTAAAACTAACATTGGGGGGTGAAAAGGGAGAGAAAAAATTGAAATAAAATTAACCTAAGGTATTTTATATACCAAATTGACTGATGAAATCCAACCATAAGCATATTACACTTAAAATCAAAGGACAAACTAAACATACACTCTCCAATCTATGTCTTCTTGCATCAATGTTACATTATGGGGTTATGGATGAATGTAAAAAGATATGAGGACTAGACAAGAGGAATTTAATGTCACTAATGAAGAGAATAACTAAATTAAACTTTGATATTTCTTGGAATACATCACATGCTCTATAAGAAGCTGTAAATAGGTGAGAGAATGTGACAACTTGCTAAGGAATCCATAGTCTTCACTAAGAAAATTAAAAATTAAAGTAAAAAACACTTTTAAAAGTCATGTAATAGGTAAAACTTAGTCATTTTACTGATAAAAAGGTATATAAATGAGTAGGGATTCTCCATACTCAGGTGGAGCATAAAATACAATGGCTAAAATGGCTAGTTCTTATAGAACTTGAGAGAGAGAGAAGAAGAGAAGTCCAAGGGTGATAAGGACACTTTTAAAGATAAGAGAATTAGTTAATTATGCATGGGATAAGGATATGGGATGAAAAATGTAAGGTTTGGAAGCACAAGTGTCAATTCAAGGCATAAACTTCATGAAAAGTGGCATAAAACTCCTCATTTTGCACAAAAAAACTACCTTCATGATTGCATCTATTTGAACATACAATAACTGATTAGGACCAGGTATAACTATTTTGATTTAGGTTAGGTAATTTAGACATGCCTCTGAATTCATTAGTTACATGTCTGGTCTTTTAGAAACAAATGGAAAAGAACCATCATCATCTACAGTCTAAAAAGAACTCCTTTCATGCAGCCTGCACACTTGTCATCAAATTTGGCTTCAATTTCTCATGAAAATACATAGGATGGAGTGAATTAAATTTTTTAAGTCAATATATGGCCTTATAATCATTAGGGACACCTTAAATTTAACTCACTTGAAGTTTTCCATCTTTTTCACTAGTTGGTCTAATAGGCCAGTTTTGACTAGTTGAGTTGAAGCTATTTGTTGAGGTACTTAGGAGTATATTTTTAGTATGAAATTGAAATTAGGGGTTATAAAAAGTATATATATTCATAAAAAAGTTGGTTTTATGCTCAGGCTCCTTATAGAACCTAAAAAAGACAAAAAATAGTAAAAAATACCCTATTTTGACCCCATCTATACAAGTCCGTACAACCAAAAAGTATAGGGAGAATATTTAAGGAGTTATATAAAATTTAAAATCACAATTATGGTAAAAATATCTCATTATATTATCTATCCAACTCCATTTTCCAAAACTGGTCCTTGGCAAGGGTTTAGTAGGGTTTTAGGCTTGTTTTGAGTCTTAAGCTTTGTTCATAAAGCTCTAACATCCAAACCATAAAAAAATTATGAAAATATGATATTCAAGGATCCTATTAACCTCCTATAACTCCTTTTCCATCCATGCAATTCTTCAAGGGAGATATGAACATCCAAAGTTGCTCCATCGAGCTCTTCTTTCCACTTGCACAGGCCTAACATTGTCCTTGAGCCAAAATTGGACTATCCTACAACTTTTATACCTTAAAAATATTTTAAAAATATATTTAATCCCATTAAAATTATCCAACAAGTTTAAATTCATGTCTAAGGCCAAAAGTGACATTGATCTCTTATTTGGTCTTTTGGCCTAAGCCTACCCAATTAGGTTTGACTGCAACCCTTGAGGTTTTGGGAAACCTATCTAGTTTATTCTCTCTTTATTTTGTTTCCATGATATTACTATGTGTATTCACACTTATCACACCTTCTTTCAAGGTTTTCTTATCTCTTAGCTCATCTGACCATCCCTACCTTCTAAGATTTATAGGCTTGTGTTCAAAAGGGAATGCCCTCTGTCTGAGACAAAATAGAGGGAACTTACCATATTTTCCAAAACCATTTGACCATTCTAGTGGATTATATAGATGAAATTTATTATCTACACAAATAACCATACGTTGGTCAACCCATTTGACCTTCAAACTCCTTAAAAATCCACAATTGGCTATATCAAAGTACTTTGTGTAGGGTTTCCATGCTATGGACTGTGTAACTCATCATTTAGGATCCTCCTTTTGATTTTTCCTTAGTTTTTGGGGTTTTATTATCATGATGTGTTTTATTCCTTTATATCCACTCTAAATTCTCATGGACCCCTCATACTCTTGAACTCACAAGACTGAGCTTCTTTTTCGACTGAGTTTTGGTTGCTAATATATTGCACCTAGAGGTGTATATGTGTATTTAGGACTTGAATATAGTGATTAGAGGAATATTTAAATATACTAATGCTATTTTTTATTAGTCTGAGCTCTTAGTCTCACCTTTAATAACTTACCAACACTTCAACATCTTCAAACTATCCACTGTCTACCTGACTGAGATACTTTACTTTTAGACCCTATTGTGGGTTACATTCACACTTTAAAAGGTTTGTGGAAGTTATTATGTCCTTTATTAAGGTGAAATTAGTTAATCCCATCACTTAAACCTCATTTACACTCTTCACATGCAACATTAAGCTAATAAATAGGGTGTTCCCTACCTGACTGAGAAACTTTATTTACAGGACCTACTGTAGGTGTTTTGCTCCTATTAATGACTATCCATGGTGCTTAGAGACTCTCCTTGAATCTAAAAAAGTCAAATATATTTTAATTATTCCTAAATTCAATTTGGATGCCTTTGATATCTCACCAAAGCATCAAAGTTCACTCACTATTCTGTATACCTTGGGTATAGATGTGCATTTTCTGTCAGGCTTGAACAAGTGAATAAGATATATTAGATCTTACATGCTTACTTATCTATGTCCTAGACCCATTTTTTTCACCTTTAGGTTTTATATTTCTCAATAAATCCAATTTACTTTCTCTCTACCTTCTTTTCCTATTGTAGATCAACATCTCCACAGTGTATGAACTGGGAGAGCTCATGAGAAGAAAAAAACACAAATCCTCCTTCCTAAAAGATATTGGTGCCATGAATGTTCATTTGATCATTTTAAATAATTAAAACATGGCTCTTAGTCAATATTTACAACCATGAGTGAGGAAGGGTTTCTTTTAGATCAAACCATGTAGATTTCACTATTTGTTTTTAGTGTCTAAATGGTAACTTTTGGGACCTCCAAAAACCAATCTCTATTGCTTAACCATCTTCCAAAATCTACAAGGTCATTATCATATATGGAGGCTACAAGATTAAATCATTGAGAATCATTAAAATTCCTTGATACTATATTATATGTCATCTCCAAAACCTATAGGACCTTTATTTTCACTTTTTAGGGACTGTATCCCTAAACTCATTCTTTACTTCTTAGGAGATGGTTTACACTTCTACCTACCCATTTGACATTACACATAAGTCTTGTCATGGTTAGTCACATGATAATATTTAAATTAGAGTTTTATTATACTCAAATTCCTCATACCAAGACTTTCATAACTCTATAAGCATCAACTGTAGATGTGTATCTTCACATACAGGTAGAGAATGCAACTATAGGTAGTGAGTGGTGTATTGAATAATGCAATACCTCCTTATATTTTAATAATTTTAAGGTATCTCTCAAGGAAAACAAATAAAATTTATTCCTTATTATTACTCTCTTCAAATGTGACTGGTCCTATGAGATACCTGTAGGTAAATGGACTTTATGTAGGCAGATGAGTGCATTAAAAAGGAACATGAATTATGAATCCTGAAGTATGACCTTTCCATAAATATTATAACCCTTCAAGGTCTCATGTGTATATTTCACTATCATGTCAAAAAAATGTAACATACTTCATAATATGTGTTATCATTCCCTTGAAGCACTTGTAGGTGCATACCAATGGCAGAATATGTGAATGATTGAGTATGACTAACATAGTCTCCTTTTCTTGACAAGTGAAGGTATATAAATGATTCCCCTAGTATGAGAGTGTGTTCCCATTTTAATAATTCAATTTCAATTCCATGAATCATGCTAAATATGCTCCATACACATGATTCCCTATGACTGCAAGTGGAATTGAGCAAAAAGTTGACTGTGTATAAAAGCAAGACTACAAGTTATCCAAAACATGGTGTTATGAGATAAAAAATTAAAGGGTAGTGATAAATATTATCTTGAGACTAGTATAAACATAAAAGTACATTATTTTGAGACCTTTAAAAAGAAACATAGAATCTGTAATAAGGAAAATTGGCTGAGACTGCATATGGTGATACCCTCCTACAAAGTGAGCTATTTAGACTATAAAATCAAATCAAAATGTAAAATAAATCATCGAGAAAATTAATAAATGGATAAAACATGATTTGGAACTAACATGACCAAATGGATTATACAAATTTCCAAAAATGGAGAACATATAGGGTGCATATATTAGTAAGCAAATTAGGAAGGTCAACTTCTTAGGGATATTTCATAAACCTCAAGACACCATTAATCTACAATAAAAAATAAAATTGAATATTAATTAGTGTATAATATACCCATAATATCATTTTTTTTGAATCCCCTTGTGCTGATCATACCAAGTATAAACCCGCAAGTCAATTTAGTGTGTCTAGAAAGCCAAGAAATGAGTAAAATGGTTTTGGTTTAAAAATGACACTATAAAATCATTAAAAATGTGTAAATAAGAATGGAGAAGCTTAAGAGTAAAATTTAAAAAAATTACAAGTGGCACACTTACCAAGGAGGTTGTACAAGTGCCAAACTCTTACTTTTCTTTAAGAAAACTAACTTTTCTTTTGATGAACTTGTAAGTTTCATTTACCAATAATGAATTTAGACTTATTAGGACATATGTCTCATGAAATCATGCATTTTTATCTTCAAATTTCCCAATAAATCCATACAAGGCATTTAATGCACTATTTTGACCCTTATAATGACCCAAAATGACATGAGAGACTAATGAAATAAGTGATCAAGGCTAATATAACATTGAATGGAATTAAATTACCTATGAAACACCTCATGACAAGATACTATACCCCATAAAAAATCTAAAAATCCAAGTTTTTATCTAGGGGTGCCCTAATTTGACCTAAAAGTCAAATTTGGTCAACAGATTGATCTTCAGGGTTTTTGTAGAGACAAAGTCAATTTTTCTTACAAAGTATAGTTGAAACAATTATTAAAAACAAAAGTTTTGAAGGATTTGGTCTTCAGAATAATTTTTTCAAAAAATTCTACAAAAAAGGGTTATAAAGAAATAAGCTAAGTGTTTGTCTTTGGGAAGATCGCTACATAGATAAGTAAAAAAAAATATTTTGAACAAAATTTTTGAAGAGCAACTTGTGATTTCAATTTTTGAACATAAATGTCTAAATACCAATGTAGAATAATTGTTCCAAATATATATGCCAAAGAAATAAGCCCAAGTGATATAATTTACAAAGACTTAGTCATTTTTAGATATTCTTAGTGCCACACATCACTCTCTTGGTAGTTCCATGCTTGTTCAAATTATTTTAAATACTTATCCAATTTCTTCATCTTTGCATAGATCCATGTGTCACTCTCTGAGTAGGCCCAAGCCCGTGTAAAAAAAATTCAACCAAACTTAGTCATTTTCTTCAAAAGTTTCTTGGTGAATCCATGTCAACAAAGCCCTAGAAAAGTGGGTAAGTGGGATGATTCCATATGTCATAATCCTAGTGACCCAAGGGCTTGAAAAATACTATAAAGTCCTAGCAGTGTGTCAGAGCAATGAGTTAGTGAGATGAATCCACATGACATAATCTTGTCCATTCAATAACCTGGATATGATTGTATAAACTCAAATCCCTAGGGTAAGTAAGAAGAATACATGTAATGGGAGACCAGCATAAAAGGGTTTTCTAAAATCTACACTGCCCCTAAATGAAAAAAAATATGATGGCCCATCTCACTCATCCAACTATCTAAATCAATCAATGAGAAAACTATGTAACTGAATTGATTCACAAAATCAATATTAGATTGTCCTAATTTTTAAAATCATGGCACAACTCAAATCCAACTAGAAATGTGGGGGAAAGGGTGATGGAAATTGTCCCTAAGTCATCATGAAAACAAGAGTAGTAAAAGAGAAGTTGTAGGCTAAGGAGACATGGTAGGCAATTATACAGGCATAGCCATGACAATCTTGAGGAGATTTCCACTTCTTTGACCCCCTTCTCTGATTAGCATGATTGAATTTGTAACCACACTATTAGTGAGAAATACAAAGACAAAGCCCAAGATTTTAATATTTAGCTTATAAATGAATCTTTGAAAGGCATTGTATGGACCCAAAAAGTGTGTATGGTGAAGCCCTACTAAAATTGATACTTGTTTATTGCTGTTCAAAGTAATTCAAGATGAGCTATGCTTTTTTAATCTTACATCTAGTGTTTTTGAGATGGATTATTGATGAATGTCAGTGATAGTTGTTTCATTTACTTACATTTGTCCTTTTATTTCATGCCTTTATGTGAGTTAGTCATCTTTCTCTAAGTCTTATGATGTGTGTCAAATGGTTTTGATGAGTCCAAAGTGTGTAAATGTCATTAGTGTCTTTTCTTATACCTCTTGATCCTTCACCTTGGATATTTTAGTAATGATAACCTTCATATGAAACACTTGTGTGGGAAGATTTGTTTTAAAGTTGTAGAATTAGTGTGATCTTGTCATTCATAGTGCAATCATAGGTGAGTAGAGGGAACTATATTATGATGCATCATCTTTATGTTTCTTTCTAGTTTTAGCCTTCTTTTACCCATTTTCTTGGCAATCTTAGTAGGTTTAGTAGTATTTCAGGTGAGGCATCAAGGAAGTTATCCCAATCTAGAGATCCACTTCATAATTTTGTCCACCCATAGCCTAGAAGTGATTCCATAATTATCATCTAGGTAATAAGGCTTGAAAAAGCTTCTAAGGGGTAAAAATTAGATTGATAATAGTGATGGTGATGGATGTGTGGCATCTACTCTTAGTAAGGTTGTGGTAGTATGAAAATAAGGTTATGCATGAATATAGAGTGAATCTCTATCACATAGATAAGGATATAAATAAGTTCACCTTGAGTCCATTGAAGGAAAAATATGTAGACAAGTGCAATTGTGTTTACACATGTATATTGATGGTGTTAATAAAGTAATGATTATGAGAAGTGGAAAAGGAGAATGAATTTTTTGTTCTTGTGCCAAAAATGTCATAAGAGGAGTGCATAAGCACACACGTAAATAAGGAATAAATTTAGTGTGAAAAGAAGGAATTATTGGATGAGTTTGTAGATATTTTATCAATAAAAGATAATGAAATGATTTCCATTGATGCGAAGTATGTGCATGAGTTATTGGATAGAGGGATAATCAAAGAAAGTTTGAGGCCATGCCCAATACTTGTAATATTGGTGACAAAAAAGGAGGAGAGTGGCATATTTATATATATTCAAGAACCATTAACAAGATCATGATAAATTAATGATGTCCATTGTTATCTATGGATGAATTTATAAACCACTTGAGTGGGGTGAAATGTTTTTGATCTAAAGAGTGGATATCACCATATCAAGATCAGGGAAGGTAATAAATATTAAAAAACATTCAAGACCAGAAAAGGGATTTATGAGTGGTTGGTTATGTCATTTGGGTTGATAAATGCACCAAGCATATTCCTAAGGCTTATGAATGAAGTGATAAATCCCTTATAGGAATGTATGTTATTGTATACTTGGATGATATCTTGGTGTTAACAAGAATAAATAATAACAACTAGAAAATTTGTGGAATATGTTGCAAAGGTTACATGAGGAAAAAGTTGTTGATCAATGTGAAGAAGTGTAGAATTATGAATATAGAACTCATAAACTTGGGTATTCTGGTATCCCAAGAAGTCCTAAATATGGACCCAAATAGAGTTTGTGCTATGAGGAGTTTTCCTTATCAAGGAGTGAATTAGAGGTGTAAAGTTATCGTGATCTCATAAATTTCCACAAAAAATTCATCATAAACTTTTAGTGGAATATTTGCATTGATCATAGAGGTGATAAAAGGTGATTTTAATTATTTTATTTTTAAAATTTGAGCACATTTTCAAAGAATTGAATAAGAGAGTGACCCAATAGCTAGTGTTAGCACTAACAAATTTTTAAAAAGTATTACAAATGGATTGTGATGATATTGGTGTAGTAATTAGGTTATTTTTGAGCTGAGATGGTTGGATCATAACTTACTTAGTGAGAAGCTAAATGACACTAAATGAAATACTCAGTCTACAACTAATATTTGTATGCCATTATATAAGAGTTGAATAGGTGGAGGCACTATTTATTTCCAAAATAATTTGTATTATACAATAACCTTTAGGTGATATAATTTTTCAATAGTAAAAGGAATCTTAGTTAAAAACATATGAAGTGGGTTAAATTATTGTAGAGCTACAAATTTGTGTTAAATCAAAAAAATTTAAAGTCAAATAAGTTTGTTGATTCATTGAGTAGGAGAGTGCTCATTTTGAATGAGATGCAAATGGATCTCCTTAGATTTTATTCCATGAAGGGGATATACACAAAATAATAATATTTTAGTGAAGCTTGGAGGGCATGAAAAAAACCAAAAAGTGTAGATAGGACATCATGGTTGGGATACTTTGAAATTAATGAAATTTTAATCAATGTAGTGTTTCTATGCATAGTTTGAGGGTCAATGCATGAAATATTGATATTGGAAGGATATAATGGATGTGAAAAACATTAGAATAGTTGATAAAATGATACTATTAGACAAGGATGGGCATATATATGGATGAATATGTGTGAAAGTTCACAATTTTCTAGTTGGCTAAGGGAAAAGGTCAAAACATAGGGTTATATCAACTACTACCTATATCAAAGAAACCTTAGGATGTCATTAGCATGGATTTTGTGCTAGGTATACCAAGAATGTAAAGGGGAAATTATTCCATCATTGTAGTAGTGGATACATTCTCTAATATGGAGCATTTTATCACATATAAGAAGAAAATCAACAATACATATTTGTAAAGTGTTCTTCAAAGAGGTGGTGAGGTTGTATGTTTTTCCATGTAGCATAATGTCTAACAAAGATAAAAAATTTATAGGCCATTTTTGGTGAACATTGTGGATGAATCTAGGAACAAAGAAGAATTTTAGTTCAGCATATTGCTAAAGCTCAAATTTTCACCTTTGAGAGGGTGTTTCAATTCCTCTCACTTGAGCTATACAATGGGATTATAAGTGGACTAAACCTCTAGATTATAGGGCTAGCTCCCATTGATGTATCAATTAGGCTCACAAACACTACACTACACTACTAGATTGCAAAGGAAAAGGGAGAGAATAACATGATAGAAAAACTAAGGAGGTGTTACACCAAATCAACACCCTCCTCTTGACTATCATGCACTAAAAACATGTATTAGGATTGAATATGATCAAACTACTCAACAAAGACATTCAAGCATGAGTGTTTCAACATGGAGGTTATAGACAATGCATTAAATGATACAGTTGGTCAAAAGGTATAATCAAGGCACTAATTAATGAAAATCCACTTTCATACCATAAGAAGCTACATCAAATTCACCATGCAACCTATAAGAAGATAATCCATTTTCAAATAGGTAGGAGAGGACAAATGAGAGAGAGTAGAGTCACTACTACTAGCATTCATAAACAATCACACAAGTACACTAGTTGTAAACATGTGAGAAGGTAAGAATCATCTTGATTAATAATTTAAAGGCAACTTACAAGTGTTTAGTTGAGTAAGGATTCACCCTAATCAGCCAAAGGATCCTTATAAATCTAAACAAGGTTGTATATATATAAAATGAGAGAAGGAGAGATAGAAGTGGTGTAGAAGAGAGCAATGATAAATCTCAAGCACTCATGACAAGAGATACAATTAGTTAGGGAAGTTATAAACAAATCTCATAAGGTATTTAATGACGTGTTTATTTCTTGATAATGATTTTTGTGTCATCAAATTGTGCACCCTAGGATACTCTATGAAGCTCCTACAATTTGATGCAACATTGAATTATCTCTCAAGTTTGTGGGAAATTGTAGGAGAGATGAATCTCTAGTATTATGAGGGCTAACTCCCTAGATATGAATTGATGTGATTATGCTAATAAAACTACCTATTATGGGTGAAAATAGAAATAAAAATACATAAATTAAACCTAAACTAGGAGGTGATACACCAAGAGTTGCTTCCATTCATACATTTGGGATTTGCATAATGTACTAAGACAACCAAACTAGGCTTAACACTATTAATGGAGCTCCCTAACATTAGTGTTTCTCATGAAGGCAAATAACAACTCAAGAAATGAAGGTAAGTGAAGGGAAGGTTAGATATGACACTACCAAACTCATACACACTTCAAGAGTCTATTGCAGTACCATACACTTCATGAAATCTATTAGGAGAGAAATCATTTGTAGCAACACATTCAAGGATTGCATGAAAATAAGATGCACTCAATCTATACTTGACATTCAAGATGCATCACTTCAACATATAGTATAAATGGACTTAGAGTATAACTAGATTAAATATCATTAGATTAAGTACAAATCAAGGTACAATTTTGGTATGGATTTGACATACCAAGAGTTGGAATCCCCTTCAAAAGCCAAAATGACTCATACTTATAGAACTTGGAAGATGAGAGAGAAAGGAGAAGTTGAAGAGGAATAAGGACAAGTGTCCAAAGGTATAAATTAGTTAAAATTCATGCGGATAAAGTGTAATAAGAGTCATGAAACTGAATTTCACTTGATCACATCCCAAATTAGCCTCTTCTCCACATGTGGCATTGAAACTCCTCAATCATTCTCCCTTGGAAAACTACCTTCATCATGGACTTGAAACTCCTTCTTGACAAGTGGCAAGAGGCAAGAATTTGATCATGAGATCTCTTAGATAGTTATATCTACATCTTAAGGACACTTAGAAATCATCTTGGAGCATCTCAGATTGGCACATCATCTGTAATCATCAATCCCACTCTAAGGTGTCACAAAACCTCTACATTTGGCATAAGCCACTTTTGCCTCAAAGGGTCAAATCAATAATTTGACCTTATCAATAAATTTATTATTCATAAAATAACCTCTTAGGCCATATATAACTTGACACAAACTATTTAAAACCCTCAAATAATCTCCAACACTTCACCAAGCATCTAGACCTATAGGCTAGGCCTATTCCCTTGTAGCCCTACTTTTACACAAATCCAATTGTGTAGGGGAATGTACAGATATTTAGGAATAACTAAGACCATTTTTAGTACCCTTTTCCTTCATTATTCTCTGTGTCAAGTTTCATGGCTCTATACCCAAGGAAAGTGTACCTTTTGATAAATTAGGCCTAATTAAGCCTCTTTAACCTAGAAGACCAAAATTGTCCATTTTGTTCTCCCACTCATGTGAAATAGAAAATTAACATGTGATTCACTTTTTTTTACCTCCTTATCATCCCTCATGTATAATTTGAGCTCCTGATCATTTGTTTAGGCCCTTATTCTAGCATTAATTACTCTTTCTTAACCTATTCCATACAACCATGTACTTGTAGGTATGAACCATTGGCATGATATGAACCTAAAGATACTCTTAGAGGTCATAATAATGAATTACAATCTTGAAACATCCATTTTAGTTCTTTTAGTTGCATTTCCTTCTCATCGGGTTTAAAACAGGCTTCTTGGAGTGTTTGGAGCACCTTACCCTATTAACAATAGTTCATATAGATGGCACATTGAATTATTGAAATAATGGAAAAAAAATTAAATCTAAGGAACCCTTATAATTATTCTCACTTTCTCAGGCTTCCATGCAATCTATCTGTATAGTATTGAGCTCTTGAAGTTGCTTCTTGGGCTAGGAATGAGTGATTCAGGCACCCCTAAGTGAGATTTGGATCCAACTAACCAATATTAGGCTTTCATTTGAAATTTTATGGTTTAAAAACCTTAATATACATTTAAAAAATATTTTATCATCACTATAATATCTCCCTTAGATCTATAAATGAGTAATGACCCTGTCTAACAACTAGGCCTAAACCTTGCTAATGGGTCTGTCTACAACCAAAATCTCAAATTGAACCCTTTGATGTTTTAATTTCATATATATAGATTAGACACATAAAAAATACCTCTCATAACGTGAATAAAAACATTATAATTCTTGGTAGGGGTTAGAATTGGAAGTGACCTTCCATTTGGATGAGACTTGCACCTTCCTTAACTGGGTCTGCCTGCAGACTTCTTTATCTAGACCACCCTGCTTGATATTGGACCCTACTATAATGTTTTATAGATTATAATGGATGTAATACATATCATGAAACTTTTTAAAAAGGTTTCCACACTTCCTGGTTCATATTTTAGTTCATTCCTCAAGATTTGCAGAGTTTTATGCACTTAAAATTACCTTGCCTCTGAGACAAAATAGAGGCATATTGTCCTCTTATATTAGAAAATAAAAGTGTTGGGAGAGGTTATATACGTCCAAATTATGATATAAAATAATTTTTATCTTATTAATGCATCATTTTACCCTCCAAATCCTCAAATTCCTAAGACAAACTTATAGGAAAGCACTGTCTGTAGGGGGTGATATGATGACTATGTTTTATTTGCTTGGGGACCTTTACTTTGTCATATGCTTGTTTTCAAAGGCCTATTCCTATTTATTGATAATTTTTTTAATGGATTCAATATAATTATATATTTTTTATCTCAAAAACACCACATATGCCCTTTAGAAACTAGGACTGAGCTTACTTTGTCATGACTGTGACTGTGTCTACCCTGTCTGTAGATGGTTTTGGGGTGACCTTAAAACATTGTATTAGTTGTATGAAATAAAATTAGATAATTTTTAGTATTAAATGTTAAAATCATGATATAACCACACAAATACTCCAACCTTTCACTCACTGCTTGTTGACAGTTCATAAGGTTGGTTGTGCGTGATGATTTATATTTTTAGGCCTTGAAAATAGTGTACAGGATATCCTAAAATTTTACAAGACCTATTACATATTATTTATGGGAATTATTCATGTTTTAGGCCTATTTTTCACCTTTAAATATCATCACAAGGTTATAACCTCAACCTTACACATCATTAGTTGGAACCCCTACTATAGATGTCACTTCTTAGGCCTGTGTACGAATAAGGGGTTTGCATTAGTGGTCAAAACATCAAATTCTACCTTATCTCTATCATCTTGGCTCATGAGAGTAATTTTAGACAATTTTGGATGGTTTTAAATTTATTTCATGATATATTACCATCAAATTGAAGTGCAAAGTCAATTTTCCATTAATACCTTGTAGATATCATTATTACAATTCAGTGGTTTTTGGCCATCTTCAAGGGTCTCAATGACCATCTTCCTCTCATCATTTTGACCTCAAAATTGGCATATGAAATTTATATGGATAGGGATAAATGGTTAACCTATTATAATCCTTTAAAACCACCATGATATCATTGTTTGAAAACCACAAAAACACTTAGAATCTTTATTTGGTCCATTTAGAGACTGAGAGCCCAAAACAGTCAATCATTCCTTTTGAAAGAAAAAAATCTAACTTGCATAGAATTATCACCTTCATGGCATGGAAAATATGAAATTTTGGTATGATAAAAACTCAAAAATTAATTCCACGATTATTTTCACCCTTCACACGTCCATACAGACCTCTTGGAGCTATTAGTGCATATTCTGCAGACAAGGTAGTGAACAAGGGAATATACACAATTAGCTTTGAAGGACTGATAACTTAATATATAAAAATGGTAGGAATCAAATCACATTTACAACATTATTTTAATCACATTATAACACTTCATGGAGCTCATTCCATGTTGAGAAAACATAGGTTCCACACCCATGACTGCAAACTTGGAAAATAAGCACAATTTTGAAATCTCCTTTAAGGGAATTAAGAGATAAGTGTTGGATGATGTAAAAAAAATTGTAGATTAAATATTAACACCTGAAAACACTTCATGAAACTCACATAGCTTCATGGATTCCTAGAAATAAGAAATAAATGCACAATCATACCCCTCTTGAATGCAAGTTCATAAAAATCTATTTAGAGTGTAAGTGATTTTTAATGAAGGAGGAGCCACCAATATTAGAGTTATTTTTATGGATTTGAAGTTAACTTAGATTAATATCCACTTGTAGAATCATTCTTCCTGACTCCACCTGTACGGCCTGTAGTGAGTGTTTGAACTTGCCCTTCCTTAGCTTGCCAATGGAAAAAGAAGAGAAATGAGTTGTAGATGAAAATTTTTATGAAATATTTTCAATACAAATGTGGAAATGACATTTTGGGAGGTGAAGAGTCACACCACCATGTTTTTAGCTGCAAGTGCACTTGAGGAGTCTGTACAAGTGCCCAAAAGGGCCTAAAATAAGTAAAATTGACATATCCTAATCATAACTAATTATATAACTATAATTTGATGTATATTGACATTATATGACCTATAAAACATTTAACCATAGCTTTGTGTCAAATTTATTACTTGGAAAAATTTGTACATGTCATTAATTGAGCTAAAAATGTGGCCAAATGACCCTTTTTGCATATGAAACAAGGTGAAAGATAAATTAATGACCTAGAAACACCTTAAAACATGTTAAATGGAATAATATAAAATTTTAACCATAATTTTATCATTTTACCATCTTTTACCAAGATTGACCAACTTTGACTTTGGTTGACTAGGCCATTTCGAGAGAGATGAGCTTAAACAAGGACTAGGGGAAGGATAAGTAAGATGTTTAGACCATTATGAGACCCCATCAGACATGAAACCTTATTAAAAATTTAAAAATAGTAGGGTTTTACCCAAATTTGACTTGGGGTCAAATTCAGTCAACAACTTCCTCTCCCAAATGATGTAGGGGTTTCTCTATTTGATTGACACATCTTGTATTCTTAAAATTACTCTCCTTTGGCTTGAAAAGTGACAAGTGGCACTTTTGATCACAAGTTGATATTGAGTTACCTTATCCCCTTTTTATTGATACTTTGCATCTGCTTAGGATCTCTCTATACTGATGTTGCAGTGATGAACTCCTTAGGTGTCTTGAAACCCATCAATCTCACTACACCTCTCTTGCTCAAATGCCTCAAATATTGCTTTCATCTTCATGAATGAAACATATCTCCATGAGAGAAAACTATCTTAAAAATCTTATATTAACCCCTTTAGGTGCCTCAAACACTCTCACACACTCCATTTCACACTTAAGTCTCATATTTGTCTTCAATTCCTTGTAGCCATCAAAAAATGTAAAGATCCTTGTCAAGAACATTTTATAGATGATACCAAAAAAACAAGCATATATTTGAGGACCAACTATGCTCTTATTTCTATGTACAAAGTCTCATGACTAAACACTCAATGCAATTATGTTTAATCCACTTTTTTATCTCTCCATTAACCCCTAATTAGGTCTCTAGGCCTAGGAAAAATATATTTAAATCTAATCAATGCTCACACATGTTTAACTTTAAGATAAAATTTGATCCACTTTAAGGTCATCCTAATCATGCTCCAAGTCCAATTTGAGGGCCTGACACAACTTTACATGCTTCCAAATAGCCTAAAATAGTCATTTTGAGCCCTTTTCCATACACTTTGTACTCTACACGTGCTAAAAAATGGTTTAAATAGGTGATGAGGGGAATTATGAAGGTCACTAAAGTTATTTTGAGATTAGAAATGCTCATTATAAGGCATTTGAGTGCCCATTTCTCCCATCAGGTCATTGTTAGTCTTCTTGGCAATTTGAGACCTATTTAACATTTTAACAATGATACATAAAGCCTAGGGCCTTAATCACTAAACTAATGCCACAAATCACAAGTATACAAGGGAACCTAACACTCCTTATGAGCTTGAGATCCTATGCAACTCCTCCATACGATTCTAAGCAAGAGAAGATGCCTCTCAAGCTAGGTAGACTATGTTTAGTGAGTTTGAGAGAGAGTTTTGGCTTGACAATGCTATCTTGGTATTTGGTTCAAATTTTAGATGGTTTATTTAGGCCTATAACACATCTCACCTTATCTATAGATGTTTTTTTAATGGATTTGGCACCTCAAAAATCTTCAAAACTTGATCTAAATTGCCTAGGGTTTGTGGGTAGCTTAGCAAATATGATCTTAGTAGCCTTCTTCTGGTGCTTTTTTTCATCTCAAGGCATCAAAAAATAATATAATACTTCATAAATGTTTATTATAGCCAAAAATATTCTTCAAACTGCAATTCACAGTCAAAACTTGCATGTTTCTTTTGAGAAAATACACATAGGCCAAACATAACTAGGCTTGGTGTATAGGTGTAGAGTGTTCTCACTAATTTATATTGAATTGACTTGTTCTAATTTAGAGTGATTTAATTTTCATTTCCAAGATAATCCACACTTTTAACTCTTGATGTGAGTTTTCACACCTCTTATAAAACTTTCTTCCTCTATCATAGTTGTAGTCAAAACTCTAGGTGCCTATTTTCAATCTATTAAAGTTCTTTTGATCTCTGTCCATATCCCAACTTGACACTTGAGTAGATTTATTCACCTTGAATATACTAAAAAAAATTCCTTGGATTTATCACATGCATCAATTATATTCCATATTCTTTATGATTTCTTTTAATTTCCTTGGAGACTCAAACAAATCAATCACAACTATACTCTTAACATTGTACAATCCATTGGGTAGAGTATTTCCTTTCATATGACTAACCATACATGACCTCTTATTTACCATTTAACTAATAATTAAATGAACTCATTATCTCAATATATTTCAATGGACATATTTGGATCATTTTTGGAATGAAGAACCATGGTTTCTCCAAGATGGAGGGTGAGGTCAACATTGTCTTTCATTAGTTTCTCAATAGGTCCTAAAATAACCCTACATAAAAGGATTTGATGAGTCATGAATTCCTACCAAAAAAATACTCATTAAAACATATTTTTACTTATTCATTATCCATAAATTAATTTGAAACTTCATAGCTCAAGTCTCAATACAAACTTCATTACGTCTCTATTGAAAAAGAGACCTACAGGTCTGTAGACCTGTATGTCTACTTTTTGTCATTTTAAGACCCTTTACCATGAATTTAGACCATAATAACACTAAATAAAACCTTCAATTACAAATCATAACCTACTTCATGAGGTTATTTACCTCATACTACACTGGCAATACAACATTTATCAGCTTTTGTTTACTTTTATGTAGGCAAACTTCAAACATAGTCTCAAACCTAGAATGATAGTAGGATTACTTTGACGAGTTGGTGATGATATTTAGAAATTATTGGAATTATTATATAGGTATATTATATCATTTAATTCCATATAAAACCAATTCCCATATTGGTTTTCTTTGAGATTCAAACCAATAACCATGTTGTCCTTCATTAGTATGCAAGTTATGCACAATCAGCTGATGAGCATGAGAAAATGATCCTTTTCCACTCTTAGCATTGAAAATTATTTGATGAGATAAAAACGTGTTTTTAAGAGATAAAATATACCACTCAAAACTAATTCTCACTCTTTCCATGCAGTGGTGATCTTAACTTTCTCAAGATTCATGATGAATGCTTATATAAGATTGCAAGTCACCAACCTGCTACAAAGTTTTAGTGTGAAGTAGACATTGATTATCTCTTAAATAGATATAAATATAATTATAATGAGTGAATAGATGATTTGGGATATATAACAACATAAAATCAACTATTAAACACCCTAAAGCATCAAGAAACCATAACCTTCAACTTATAAATTGTGTAAAAATGGAGATTTCCTACCCTCTTAAGCTCACATGTGCAAAGTGATGCTTGGAAAAGCATATTAAATGTATATAAACACCCCATAGATCCTATAAAATTGTATTCATACTTCAAACTAGCTTCAAACTTCCATCTTAAGGAGAGAAACTAAGCATATGGGGTTTTTGTAGGGTTTTAAACCACCCTGTCTTCTTAACAATTGTTCAGAAAGGAGGAGAAACCAATATAAGAAATATGGTAATGGATTTTAAGGCCATTAATAACCCATAATATGGTAAGATTATAAAGTCCCAAATCTCTCTCCTTTGTATGGACCAAACATTTGAATCTGGCCTTCACAATCTTATCAAGGAGCTAATGGAAGAAAGGGAGTATTTTATGCCTTCTTTGGACCTAAAATTCACTCTCATGCATGGATTTGTTCTTGTGAAGGTTTTAAAAATACATGAGAGTGATTAGGAGTGAATATCCATGTTGAAAACCTATAACCATCCTATGAAAACTCCTCTTTTTAACGAGAATTATCATACTTTACCTTAAAACCTAATTAAATAGATGGAACAAGTGTTCACAGAGCTTGTAGATGCTTGTACAGAAATGGGGTGACCAGTCATCAACGTCCCTCTATTTTGAACCTACCATTTCTTAAAATATTCTCCTTAGAATATTATAAAATGATTAGGAAAGCATATCAAATGGGTTATAACATTGGCAAAGAGTGTTTGATACCTATTTAGGCACTTGTACAAACTAAAGGGGGTATAAAATAAACTTGACACATGTTATATGACTTAAAAAGACACCCTAAACCCTTAACATCACTTAAACCATATTGAAGCATGACATGCAGTGACTAGACAAGCATAGGATCAAAGTAAACATTACCTTAAACTTATCAAATTTACATTAAACTATGATAACATGCATTTTAAAAGGAAATTTTTTACGACCCTATGCTATGTCAGCCAAAAACTGGCTAACATCTTTGGTGACCTCCTAGGGTGACATGTCTACTATGCTCATTATACAAGTTGCTTAGTCTATCCATTGGGTATGGAGTCATCTCTCACCCAAAATTAGACCTGAATTAACCTTAACACTTGACTACAAATGCCTTGAAATAGCTAAGACATATGATTACCTCTAAACACATAACAAGATAAGAAACAACACATAAATCAAAGAAACTAGACTAAATAAGGCACACACTATATTATAAAGCACTTAGGGAAAATAAAACCAACAACTAATATGTAAAACTAACCTAGAAAGAATCCTCCTCTAGGGTCAAAAGGAAAGCTTCTTAAGTTAGTTTCCTCATGAGATGAAACATATTATGGAACAAGCTAACTTTTGACTGTAGCATTTGATGGACCATTATTCTTGATTACCAATAAAATTGGCATGATATCAAATAGATAATCAAAAAACATGTCTCCAAAAAAGACAAACTCACTTATCTTCACTTTCTACTTCATACTATTGTCTCTTTTGGGAAATGTGAGAGACCCCCAGATTGATCACACCTTGATTTGAAATGGTAACAACATCCACCTCAAATTTTATTAGATTTTTAAATGCAATATTTTGCTTGTATTGGGAAGTGTCATACTCATCATAGATTGTTACATCATCAAATTTAACCTCTTTTTATGGTTTATTAAACTTGTTGGCTTGCTAAGAGCTTTATACTCCTCATCAATAACTTCCTCTTAATTTTATTGAGTTGCTAGCCTGAAAAACCTTTCAAACTCTTTGAACATACCCAAGTAGGACTTCCACATGTCTTAAAAGCCTCTTTATAATTGTATATAAGGTTAAATTTTTTAATCAATCATGATAAATTCTCTTCAAGAACTTTTTTATGCATATCTTGATCATGCTCATTGGTCAAGGAAACATCATTAGCACTCTCCTCATGGGCTATAGGTTTACCATCTAGACTAGAGCAATTTTTTCCTAGTTATTCCCAAAAGACAACTTCTTATTCATCAATTTAAAGCATACTAATCTCAAATTAAAACTTGACATTATTTTGAGGGACAAAATGATGATTAGATGCTTCAAACTCATCAATGAGATCATGACATATATGCAATTTATTTTCTTCAATCTCCACCAACTACTCACTAGAAGACACTACAACCTTTTTTAAATATTTACCTTGTTTATGAGGTTCAACAAGGATAATAGCCCATGTCTATTTAAGAATAATTATGTCATGTTTAGATAGAATTTTTTCAACTAATGCATGATTATATTTCTCTTCATTAATACTAGACTAATCCTCTTCCTCCATGAAGAATGGAAGTTCTTCTACCCATTCAAGATTCAACTCATCATGTCTAAGTTGTGCCAAACTTGATTCATATTCTCCTATAGTGATACCAGATATTGTAACTTCATTTTGGAGTTAAATTTCATGCTCTAAAGGGTTCACATGATTACCTATCAAGTCTATTTCTTCCATGAAACTATGGTAAAACTATTGCCATGCTTGGTCAAAATCTTCTTCTTCATTCTTTTAATGGAATCACTTTGACTATAAGTGCTTTCCATGTTAACCTACTCTCCTTCATCAAGACCATCTCTCTCATCATACTTGAAGACTATTTTATCTCCTTATTGAAAAAGAGGACTACCAATCAGAATCTCCTCATCATACACACTAAAAACACTACCCTCATAGCATTCTTGAGGTTCAATTGCAACTGATTGATCTTCCTTTTCAAGGACCTGCATCTCACCACATGGCTTTGAAAAAATATCATTCAAATTTTAATGTTCATCTTCTTCCCTCAATGAACTTGATTCTTATTCACAATATGAGAGGGTGGGTGGGCAAGAGACTTCATTATCTTGTTTGAAACCTGCTAGGGTGTCCTTCCAACTTAGTATTTTAGGAGAACTAGGCTGATTGGATGCTTCTTGGATAAATTTAGTTTGAGTGGTTTATGAAGGATTTAAGGGGTTTATAGGCTCTCTTTTATTGACCTCCAACATTCTTCCTCCCTTTTGATCTTCAGATTACATACGAATAAACTCCTTCCAACTTATAAAGCCTTTTGGTGTGACTTCTACAACCTCTTCTCTCTCTTGACTTTGGATGGGCATAGGAAAAGATTAATTCTCAAGGATTGGGATGGTATAATTAGGAGTCATGGTCTAATAAGGCCTCTAAGATGGAATTTTCTTAAGATCTTGAGGAAGGGTGAAAGGAGTTTTAATAGACATAAATTTATCTTGGGGTATACAAGTCTTCAAACCTAGAATATTGGGGCTATTGAACTCATTAAGAGGTTCATTGAGCTTTTTTTGATGTTTTATTGTAGATTAGATGAGATTTGGAAAAAATGATTATTGATTTGGGATAGGAAAATGTGCATAAGATAACTGAATTGGGTTTTCACCCATTCCCATCTCATTATCCTATCTTCCACTAAGTGTATCAACTTCTTAACCTCTAGTTTTTCATTGACTCGATGATCTTATTTCTCAACACCTACCCACACTCTCCAAAAGCCTTAGAAGATATATCTAACCTCATGAATGGGATATATATGGGAAGCTACACAATAATCTACTTCTCTATCAGGTTTTTTTGAAGTTAGATAAAAGTGAAGAAGGAACAACATATCTTTAACATAGTTGATTAGATGGATAGATGGGATGTTGGTAAACTTGGTAGGTATTTGTTTATGGGATACTTAAGGAGAAACCATACACAAAATTAACTTGAAAAGACTGATATGAAGGTACACAATAAGAATTTTGATCATATGAGTAATGATACATACCAATTTTCTATTTTGAGGTACATGGACTTCCTATACCAACTGAGATTCACTTGGAGTCACCATTGGTGCTTGAGTTGTTGCCTCTAAAGACTAATGTATTGAATAATAACACCAAATATTAATTCAAGCATGATAATTCAGTCCCACTGAGCATGATAGAATTGTTATAGCTCAAATTTCCACCCTTGAGAGGGTGTTTTAAGTCTTTGCACTTGAGATATATAATGGGATTAGTCATAGGTTGTTAGTGACCTCTAAGTGGACTAAAAATATAGATTATAGGGATAGATCCCCTTGATGTATCAATTAGGATCACAAACACTACACTAATATCTTATAAAGGAAACAAGAGAGAATAACTTGATAGAAAAATTAAGGAGGTGATACACCAAATCAACACCCTCCACTTGACTATTAGACACTAAGAACATGGATTAGGCCTGAATCTGATCACACTACTCAATAAAGACCTTCAAGAATGAGTGTTTCAACATGGAGATTATAGATAATAAATTGAATGAGAGGGTTGGTCAAGAGGTATAAACAAGTCACTAATGATTGAAAATCCATTTTCAAACCATGCAAAACTACATCAAACTCACCATGTGACCTACAAGAAGACAATCCACTTGCAAATAGGTAAGAGAGGACAAATGAGAGAGAGAGTAAAATCACTACTACTATCATTAATAAATAATCACACAAGTACACTAGTTGTAAACAAGTGAAAAGGTAAGAATTAGATTTATTCATCACTCAAAGTCATAGTAAAAGTGTTTAGTTGAGTAGAGATTAGCAATACTTAACCAAAGGATCCTTATAAAGCCAAACAAGGATGTATATATAGAGAATGAGAGGAGAGAGAGAAGTGGCATAGAAGAGAGAAATGATAAGTATAAATCACTCTTGATAATAGTTAAAATCAAGAATAAGGTTATATAATAGCCTTATAAGGTCTTCAATGACATGTGTTTCTTTCTGGATGATGCATCCTCTCCCAAATGGCATAGGGGTTTCTATATTTGCTTAACACATCTTGTCTTCTTCTTTAAACTACCCTCCCTTTATCTTGGAAAGTGACAAGTCGCACTCTTGATCACAAGTTCATATTGAGTTAACTTTTAATTTTTTAATTGAAACTTTGAATTTACTTAAGATATCTCCATATTGATGTTGCAATGACGATCATACACATAACTCCTTAGGTGTCTTGAAACCCATCAATCTCACTACATCTCTCTTGCTCAAATCCCTTAAATATTTCTTTCATATTCATGAATGCAAAATTTATCCATGAGAGACCTCTCTCTATCTTAACAAACTTATATCAACCCATTAGGGTGCCTCAAACACTCTCCCATGCTTCATTTCACACCTAAGTCCTATATTTGTCTTCAATTCCTTATAACCCTCAAAAAATCTAAATCTCCTTATCAAGAACATTTTGAAAATGATCCTAGAAAAACAAGCATATATTTGAGTAGCCACTATTCTCTTCTTGATCTGTACAAAATATCATGACCAGACACTTAATGAAAGTATGCTTACTCCACTTGTTCTCTCTCCATTATCCCTTAATTAGGTCTCTAGGCCTAGGAAAGAGATTTGGATCTAATAAATGATCACATGTGTGAAACTTAAAGAGAACATTTGATCCACTTTAAGGAGCTCCTAATCATGCTCCAGGTCCAAGTTAAAGGTCTAATACAACTTTTCATGCTTATAAATAGCCTGCAATAGTCATTTTGAGCCCTTTTTTGTACATTTTATACCGTACACATGAGGGGGTGATTATTGGAGGTATGAATTCACTAAATTCATTTTAAGACTAGGAATTATTATTAGAAGGCATTTGAGTGCCCATTTCTCCCATTAGGTTATTTTTAGTCTTCTTAGTAGCTTGAGACATGTTTATCATCTTAATGATGATTCATAAAGCTTAGGGCCTTAATCACTAAAATAATGACATAAGACAAGTGTCCCTAACTCTCACTATGAGATTTAGGTACCTTGAAACTCCTTCATACCATTCTGAGTAAGAGAAGATGCCTTTTGAGATAGGCAGACCATGTTTAGTGAGATTGAGAGAGAGAGAGTTTTAGCTTGACAATGATATCTTGGTGTATGGTTCAAATTTTATATGGTTTATTTAGGCCTCTAAAACCTCTCACTTTTTCTAAAGATGCTTCTCTAATGAATTTTTCCCCTTAAAAGTTTTGAAAATTTTATCTAAACCATGCCTATGGTTTGTGGATGGTTTATTAAATATTACCCTCATAGACTTCTTCTGGTGATTTTTTTCATCTCAAGGCATCTAAAAATATTATAATCCTTCCTTAATGTTTATTTAACCCTGAAAGAGTATTCAAAATTCAATTTACAATCAAAACTTTCATGTTTCCTTTGAGAAAATACACATAGGCCTAACACAACCAGGCTGGATGTATAGGTGTAGAGTGTTCTAACTGATTGATCTTGTAACTAACTTGTTGTAATTTGGAATTATTTAATTTTAATTTCCTATATAATCCACACATTTAAATACTGATTTGATTTCTCACACCTCTTACAAAACTTGCTTCCTCTAGCATAGTTGCAGTTAAAACTATAGGTGCTTATTTTGGTTCTATTAAAGTTCTTTTGATCTCTGCCCATATCTCACCTTGACACTTGAGTAACTTTATTCACCTTGAATATATTAAAAAAAAACTTCCTTGTATTTTTCAAATTCCTCAATAATTGTCCATATTCTTGATGAGGTTTTTAAATTTCCTTAGAGATTCAAATAAATCAATCACAACTATACTCTTGACATTGTACAGTCTATTGGGCATAGTATTTTATTTCATGTGGCAGACCACACATGACCTATTATTTACCCTTTAACCAATAATTAATTGGATACATGAAGGAAATGGACACGTTTGGATCATTATAGGAATAAGGAACCATGATTTATCCAAGATGGAGGGTGAGGTCAACATTGTTTTTCATTAATTTCTCAATAGGTCCTATTATAACCCTGTATCAAAAGAGTTGATGAGCCATGAATTCATATCAAAATAAGAATCATTAAAATATATTTTGACTTATTAATTATACCTAAATCCATTTGAAACTTCATATCTCAATTCTTAATACAATTTTCATTACATCTCTATTGAAAAAAGACCTACATGTCTGTAGACTTATAGGTCTACTTTTTGTCATTTTAAGCCCCTTTACCATGAATTTGGACCATAATAGCATTGAATAAAACATTCCATTATATCATAGCCTAATTCATAAGGTTATGACCCTCATAATACATTGGAAAAACAACATTTATCACCTTTTACTCACTTTTGTGTAGGTAGACTTCAAATAGTCTCAAACCTAGAATGATGTTAGGCTTACTTTGATGAGTTAGTGATGAGATTAAAAAATTATTGGAGTTATTATAAAGATATATTATATCATTTTATTCCATATAAAACCAATTCCCATATTTTTTTATTTGATAATCAAACCAATAAGTATGTTGTCTTTCATTAGTCTGCAAGTAATGCACAGTCAGCGGATGAACATGAGAACATGATCCTTTAACCCTCTTAGCATTAACCATGATTTTATGAGATAAAAATGTGTTTTTAGGAGATAAAATATACCGCTCAAAACTACTTCTCACTCTTTCCATGCAGTGGTGGTCTTCACTTTCTCAAGATTCATGATGAATGCTTATGGAAGACTACAAGTCACTAGCCTATTAGGAAGTTTTAGTGTGAAGTAGACAATGATTGATTCTTAAATGGATATAAAAATAATTTAAAGGAGTGAATATATTATTTTTTATATCAAAAAACATAAAATCAACTATTGAACACTCTAAATCATTAAGAAACCATACCTTTAACATGTAAACTATGCAAAAATGGATATTTCCTACCCTTTTGAGCTCACATGTGCCAAGTGAGGCCTGGATAAGAATATGTAATGGTTTTAAAAACCAAATATATCCTCTCAATTTTCATTCATACTTCCGAATAGATTTAAACTACCATCTCAAGGAGAAAAATTGAGCATACGGGGTTTTTATAGGGTTTTAGACCACCCTATCTTCTTAATAATTATTCATAAAGGATGAGAAACCAATATGATAAATATGGCCATGTATTTTAAGGCCATTATGACCCCATAATTTTTTAAAATTCTCAAGTCATAACTCTCTCTCCTTTGTACAAACCAAACATCTGAAGCTGGCTTTCACTAGCTTGCCAAGGATTCGATGGAAGAAAGGAAGTATTTTATGCCTTATTTGGACCTATAATTAACTATCATGAATTCATTTGAGCATATTAAGGTTGGATGGATCCATGTGAGTGATTTGGAGTGTAAATATATGTTGAAAAACTGTAACCATCCTCTGAAAACCCCTCTTTTTAAAGAGAATTATCATACTCTACCTTGAAACCTGATTGAATGGATGGAACAAGTGTTCATGGAGCTTGTAGATGTATGTATATATATGGGGTGATAAATTATAAAATTAACTCTTTTTATTACCTACCATTTATTATAATATTCTCCTTGGAATGTTACAAAATGATCAAGAAAGCATCTCAAATGGGTTATAACGTTAGCAAAGAGTGTTTTAAACTTATTTGGGAACTTGTATAGACTAAAATGAGTATAACATGACCTTGAAACATGTAATATGAATTAACAAGACACCATAAACCCTTATCATCACTTGAACCATCTTGAAGCATGACATGAAATGACTAGACAAACATAGGATACAAATGAACATTACCTTAAACTTATCAAATTTAACTTAAAATATGCTAACAAGCATTGAAAAAAGATATTTTTTATGACCCTATCCTATGGTAGCCAAAATTTGGCTAACACATACCATCCAAAAACTGATAGACAAACTAAATTTGTGAACAAAATCCTTCAAAATTTATTGTTATGTTTGGTTGAAGATAATCCCAAGTGGTGGGGCATGGTGTTAATGTAAGTAAATTTTTCATATAAAAATTATGTGAGACATAACACAAGGAAAAAAAATCTAGGTTATGAATGGAATTAGTAAAATATAAGTCACAAAGCTATGTGATGTGAGTATAGTACATGGAAGGAGTGTAGAAGTATAATAATTCATAAAATATATGTACAAGCTACACCAAGAGGTGCATAGAAGGATTTAGTATAGAAATTTACATTATAAAGAGCATGAAAATGAAAGGAAAAAACTAAAATAATTTGATGTAGGACACCTAGTGATGTCACATTTATGTAAAGGGAGGTTCTAACATGCAACAAGATGAAGTTGAGGATGGTAGGACCATGTAAATTATTGATAAATTTATCAACGAACACATATGAGATAAAATTTCCTAAAGACATTGACATATCACCCATAATTAATGTCAATGACATGCATAATTTCCATAGAGTTCAAAGTGATAAGTAGGAGGAGGCATCAAGAATACATGTACCTAATTGGAAGGCACATATATCAAAAAAGGTGATGGAATAGATAAAGACCATTTTTTACTATAAGATGGTAAGGAAGCACATAATAAAGAACACAAGAAATACTTGATGAAGTGGGATAATTGTGTAGTTGAAGAGACAACATGGATGGATCTCATAGAGATTGGTCACTATGGCCATATTCTTAGATATTTCAATTTGTGAATAATATCTCATATTTTTCATCTACTCAAGGTTTTTGATGTAGGAGCATCCCAAGAGAAAATAAGAAATTTTGATTTACCTAAGTAAAGTATTAGAAAGTACTAGTATAAACACACGTATATTTTTGGATAAAATTTAGTGTGTGGAAATAAAGTAATGATCATGCAAAGGATGAAAAAATGAACAAGAATTTTTTTTTCAAAAGTTTTTTTTTGTGCAAGATTGTGCAAGAAAGACCATGTGCAGTTACTCAAGGACTTGAGACATAAGCTTAAAGAAGTGGTGAAACTATCTAAAAAATTGGTTTCATGCACTATATGTGCAATAATTAGTGGACAAAATAAAGGTGGGGGGGTACATAAGGAATCATTTGTGCATAATAAAAAAGACATGCATGATGTAAATGATGTGTATAACATCTAGAATTGTGGTAGATTATCAAGAAATAAATAAATTTTATACAAACTTGATACCAAGACATGTATACATAAAATAATCCATGATGAAATCTATTACAATGAAGTTTTTTACCCCTATTAAAAACTTTGATTTCACCAAATATCTCCTAATTTTACAAATATAGCTTGCACTTAACAATTATGTTATACATGTGGTTAGGGCTAATTTGATTTTATTTTCACTTATTTTCATGTGATACTTTTGATTAATTTCCAATTATTGTATTTCATTCATTTATAATGAAATAATAGGGTTTACACAAAAACATAATCTTTCCATGCTAGAATCTATAGATGATATTTATGTATTATATAACACCTCATTCTTGTACACTTGACAAACTTAGACCTTGGTTTTTCCTCTCAATTTTGGGCCTTTCCTAATTTTAGAAGTTTTGTATCTACTCTATATCATGCCCCTTTGGATAATATTAGTATGACCAGTCTTATGTTGATGACCTAAACCTTATATCTTACCCAAAATGCTTAAAACCTACTTATCTTCCACCTCTAAAAGTTTTGCTTCTATACCTACTTTCCTTCTACCTAGACACTAACATCCCAAATAGACACCTATGTTGATGTAGGTGTATTTATTTAACGTAAGTGTCCAGTTCCTTAAATTCAACTAATTTAAAAATTAAATGTATCTTAATGGTTGACCTAAGTGATTTAATGCAAGTTATTTCTCCAAAGGGATTGATATAAATACAAGGTCAACCCTCATTCATTTCTCACCTATGAAACCTAATACAAACTAAGGAATTTTATCAAAGAATTCAATTAAGCACTCAATAAAGCAAATATTCCCTATTTTCTTTTATTTTCGTATCCATCATAGGGATAACACATTCATAGGTCTGAAGTATTGAAGGATTATCCCAAGAGCTCGATTTTCCAAGTTACAAGCTAGGTCATTATTATACTTTCTTTCTATGTATTGCATGATTCACACACAATCCAATATGTAGGGGAGAAATACATAATTTTGAGGCCCTCTTCAGAGTATTGAATATGTAGTAAATGCTCATTGAAAGAGAGGCCTTTGGGGTTAACTCAACACTATGTACCCACTAACCCATTTTTACCCAAAGTCACTATGAAGATGAAGAACTAGGGTTTTATAATTTCATGAGGAGTGAAAATTCATGAACCAAATCTAAATTTACCAAGGTAAAGTCAAAGATAAACCTAGAAGCATCCAGATGGTCACATCCTTTTCTAGCAGGTATTCCATATAGGACACCTACATGAGGTTTAGATAGTAGCATTGATGCAATTGTCTAATGTTGACACTAGTGTCTATAGATCTAGATGCACTCAATATATAATATAATGAATATTATAGAATCATATTCCATTATGCTTCCTACTTATTCTAGATCTATAACTATTTCAACATTATAACCAATTAAGTACATTACTTCTTTTTCATTTCCATATCTAGCATAGTTGCACTTGCTATTTTTAGCTTATCTTAGCATAATAAATTTAGTATATGTTTATCTGAGTTTAACATCTAATTGGATTGCTATAGAGAAAATTTATCACCCTTGTACCTTAGGCTATCTCTATCCTATTTAACCTTAAATAACCTCAATCTATAAATTTTAGGGTTAAACATTTGATGAACCCATCCTTTGTTATTGAGCCAAAACCTTATTTTTCATGTAGTATTTTCTCCTTCTTAAAAACAATTTCATTTCATATTTCTGTATTTCATTTCTAAATCTAATTTTTTCTCTCCTACTTATATGGGCATAGTTGAGGAATGCTTGGTTACATTATTGATTTATCTGTAATGGTTGTGTGATTCATAATTTTAAAAATCCTTACAGAGTCATTAATAGAAGGCCATGCAAGGAAGCATTATCTTTTTGATCATTTATTTAATGTGACTAATGATCTATTTATTGAATATTAAGATCTTATATAACATCAAAAACTATTTTTATTACAACTATGATAATTAAATAACCAATGATGCAAATGTAGATATAAATGATCAAGGTAGTGACATTTCTTCTTTTGGTTATGAGTGTGATAATATCCCTCTTGGTTATGACACTTGATGCAGGAAAATCAAGGAGAGACAAACATGTCTGAAGGGATATTCAAGGTGTTTAGGTGTCCTAGGAGTGTTGGATAAGTTTTCCCTCCAAAACTTTGTCCACTAAAATATTCAAATGTTCAACTTTTAAAATATACTCCTTTCTTTGTAATAAGGCGTAAGTCTAGTATAAAGGCCAAGTTTATATGATCTAGTGTCAAAATTTGTTTTAGAAGCCATGAAATATGTCATCCTAGGTTTTTTTGAATGAGATATAGGCTGGGAGAATCTCTTTTAGTTAGAAAAAGTTGTTAATTCCAAACTTGGAGTTTGTTAGCATGAGCCTAAAATAGGATATTTGTTGGCTAAGTATGGATTGGTTGTTGTAGAGTAATTAATTTGACCCAAGAAGGATAATATAATGTATTTAGATGTGAGAAATAAGTTTGAAGATGAAATATAACAATTTAGTGTGTTTTGTGAAGGTTTTCCTATGGACTGTGTATGCTAACTAGGTAGGGAACAAGCTCTAAGTAGGACAGTTAAATATAATGTGTTATTTACACCACTATGAGTGCTCAAGACTATAGGTCAATGTGAAATAAGGTAAATACAATTTTTTTTAGGTCTTTAAAGTCCATGGTTTGTCTTATAGAGTAAATTGTTTACAAACTGGCCCAAACTAGGGCTTCCTGGTACAGGGAATATGTCTAGTGGAAAATCAAGATTATTTGAAGTTTATGGGATCTCTATGTATAATTTCTATGTTCTAAGTTTAAAGACCTGAGTCATTGGTTAAGATCACTTTCTAAACCTTGATCTTGAACTAGCCCATATAGGCCTGTTAATATTGAGACAGTGGTGTTTGTATATGGTTTAATGTAATGAATGATCAAATTATTGTGATGAATGGTCTTAATACATTATTTTAGACACCCCATATCAAAATTAACTCTCAAATCCACCTGGTTATTCATACAACCATCTAAACAAGGTTCTTAAAGGCTTAATTAGGTCTAATACAATCCATATTAGGACTAGTCCGTACAAGGTAACTATATCTAATTTTTACATATGTTGTCAAACTAATTAATGGGTACTAAAATCATATCTTTTTTCTAAGACATCAGTGATTTAGTGATAAATATGGGAAAAAATTAGTTAAAATAGGGCTACAAGCCATTAAGACTATGTACAAGGCCACTAAGGACTTATGACCTAATGAACTCCTTTTGATCAATCAATTGGGTTTGTATAGATGTACTTAGTGTAGGTGAATTGAGTACAAGGTGTATAGGTTAGTGTTAGAGTATATGAGTCTTTCTTCATAGTTTCATGTGCTGAATGTGAATCCAATATTTATGTCTTGTGCATGGAATTCCACAACTTTGGATGAAATATTTCAAGGTAAGTTGTTTGAGGTTTATGAGTGTCTTTAGGTGTTCTTAGGTACACACCAAAACTTCTCCTGTTCCTCTACTTTTTGATGATGTAGGGTTTCAATAATTACCAAATTTGTATGATATAATAAATATACAAAATAATATCATTCATAATATTAAAAATCAAAATGTTGCATGCATATATCCTTTAGTTACTTCAAAAAGTGAGTGTGTTTCATCCCTTTACAATGATGTAAATGTCCAAAAATTGAATGTTCCTCATCTATCTCTCATGATGAAAAATGGATGAAATCAAGTGTGTGCCTTCTTCTCCAACTAATACTCATGTTGAAAATTATATTCCTTCTTTGGGTGATTCAAATGAAAATAGTCAAATTTGTTCTCCCACTTTAATTTGTGGTGAATAAAATCCATGTCCTATGTCTCCCATCATCTTTCATGAAGGAAAGAATGAGAGTGCATATGAAAATCATGAGGAAATGATTACAAAACATGCATTGTTTGGGGACATAAGTAACGCCCTAAGTATATTTCATGTATCCTTTTCAAATATCAAGTCATGTACGTGAAAGAAAATAAAAACTATTATTGCATCTTCTCTCCCTCCTTAAAAATTAAAAACAAAAGTAAAAGTTTCATTCTTCCCTTTAATGATGTTACAAATAAAATAAAAAATGTTTATTTTCTTCCCTCCTTTACAGTGTCTAATACAAAAGACCAAATGTTTACAAGTGAAGTTTCTTTCTCTACTCATGTTGAATGTCACAAGATTTTAATTAATGTAGACCTTGTAATGACAATGACATCAACCTTCATGCTATCCAACATGATATAATTACCTATTTAACCATGGGTACCCCTTTACAAAATGTTGTAAATCCATGTGATAATCCTCCCATTTAAAGTGGAAAAGATTCAATCATTCCTATGTTATGTGTTCATGGTAACTTATATTTGTTAACAAAAGCTTCAACCTCTTCTTTTGATATGTTATCTATTATGATTACATTGGGAGATTTTTAACAACAATTCAACACTCTTAAGCTATAAATTTCTTCTCATGAGGCCATTTTTGAGGAGAATATCTTATCAAAGTAACCTCTTGCTAAGGATGTATTTGAGAATCTTTATCCTTGAAATTTATTATGCCTAAGTTTTCCTCCTTTGATATTCAAAGGGATCCTTATATTAATATAAAATAATATACACACTCCTTTAAACATTGGGCCCAAAATAGAAGCTTGCTTTAAAAGGCTTTTTATCGAAACTTAACCCAAAGGTCTCTTTATTGGTTTTATAGTCTTCTAAATGGTTCTTTATCAACTTAAAAAAAACTTGAAGATGTATTTATATTAAATTTTCATCATTATACCTTACCTAATTTACCATTGGAAAATATTCAAATACTGATACAAATAGAAAATGAGTCTATACAAGACTATGTTATTCAATTTAAGGATGCTTTGTATTCCTTAAATTATACATCCTTAGATTTGGAAGTATAATTTATATTTAGTAGAGGTCTTACTTCTCCACTTAAATAAAGAGCATTGAATAATACTTTTGATTCATTTGATACCTTATATTAGTATATGAGAAAATATGCATGTGATCTAATGAATACTCAAACCAAGTTGGCTATCTCTTAACCAAAAACTACACATGGTGAGAATCATGTTTCCAAGGAAAATAAACAAGTTAGAAAAGATCATGAACCAATTCAAACACCTTCTATAGAATAAAGAGTATATGTCAAGGAACAAATGATAAAGTGTTTAAAAAAGTAAAAGAACATGCTTATAGAGTATATCCTATATTTAGACCATATACCTATACTAAATGGTATCCTTTTAAGTTTGATTAGCACTACGATAGACCACATGATATATTATGAATGATATTGGATAAATGAATGATAAAAATTCCTCCTAATTCACATTATCCACCACACCAATTTTAAAATGCAAAAGGAAAACACTTTTTACACTTACCATGGTATTAACAAACATTGAGATAAGGAGTGTTTTACTCTTGAGAAAAAGCTTACATAGTTAGCCGATTAGGGAATCATTGTATATCATAAAGACATATCTAGACCTATTTCACATAGTTCTCCTAGAGGATCATATAAGAGGGTCAATCCATCCCATGCTACTCCTTTTGAGAAAAAATGATCCATTGACCTTTGAAAAAGATGACCACTAGTATAAGACCTTTTCCTAGTGTTCTATCTACCAGGACTAATTGTTCCCACACTGATTGATCAAGTCCTAAATAGAGGAGAATGTAGATGGGATGAAACTACACAACATATATGGTTACATAAAATAATACATATAGATTCCTAGGAAATTTATACAAATAATTTAGAATTAGTGAAAGAAATCAAACCAATAGTTTCATTACGAGATGATCATTATAGTCAAGCTTTCTTATTTCCATCCAGATTTCATTGCATACAGTGATTAATTCATTACCACTAACTTGAAAGTTTCATTAAATTGAAATATTTTATAATATACACCATATTCAAACATCTAGAACACCTAAATATGTTTCTACTATTATTATTCCATAGAAACCACCGAGCACATAGAAATGGGTTCCATGAACCACTATTCCTTTTATTACTACTTCACGACCTTAGATTCTTATTATACATACAAAAAGCATCACAAATACTATAGTGACAAATATTACACCTATACATGCTCCTCACTAGTACCAATAATTCCTTTCACTAGGTTTTGAGTGGGGAGATACCTATGACCATCCTTTGGATGAGATCACATGATGATATTTCCTCTTCACATATTCCATAAATACAAAAAAAAAAAAACCTTTAAGACTCTAATTTTTTTCCCCAAAACCTATATATTCTATTGGCTCCTTATCATCTATGTTATTTCCATGTTAATGGATGGCATATCAGTTACACCTATATACACATGTGTGTCATGATTTTACTTGAATGTGATATAGGCATACACAAACACATGATCTATTCCTAATTTAGATGTTTGGATTTCCATATACTCATGTCATATGGACATTAGGGATATACACCTCTATGATCATGATACTTACAATTTATATCATTATATGGTCACTTTATAATATCATGTTTGTGCTTATCATACTTACACATGCCTTTATCCATGATTATATATTTCATAAGGTACTTGATATACTATGCATGCAAATTTTTATGATAACAAATTGGATCTATGGGATACTATGATATGTTTATGATTTATTATATGCACTTCCTTGAGTGTCTTTCCTTGTTATTGTCTTACTTGTTCGAGCATTTAAATATGCTCATTTTTTATGGCCCCCATGCCTATGTATGCTTTCTTGAACATTTAAATATGTCATTATTAATTTTGTGGAAATTTTACTAAGTCATGTCCCTTATATTGTATGGAATTTGAACATGTCCCTTGTTGGTGGTCTCTTAGGACTATTGTATGTTGACTTGATTTTGAATGCTCTATTGTGTGTGCTTGATTTTATTTTTGAGATTATACTGTTACTATCTAGACATTGCCATGATATTTATCATTAATCTCAGGCCTTCATGTGATCACATTATCCTATGAATTTTAATGCTACATGTACCTAGACATATTATATATGCTACGTAGTTACCTTCATAGATTATTTAGTTGTTTTATCCTTTTGAGGTGAGGTAACTACTAGTTTTTAATCTTCCCTTACTTGAAGGGGGGCATATCAGTTCAAGAATGTCATAGAGGCATTTTATTCACATTTGAAACTTATAAAACTTTTTAGATTTAGTATGGGCATGTCATAGATGCATGAATTCCACACATTCATAATTTTTAGATTTAGTTGGGGTATGTGATATAAGCATAGTTTCCACACATTCACAATTTTAAAAATTAGTGGGGGCATGATTTGGAAGCATGATATCCACACTTATTTAGTATTTGTAACACCCAAACTCAATGGGGGCACATTTTAGAAACATCTCCTCCACATTGACACTTATTCTAGTTTTCATATTTCTCAATATATAATGGGGGTATGATTTGGAATCATATTCTCCAAACTTACATGGTTTTCATATTGGCCAAAGCACATAGTTATATAATTTAGATTCATAATTGTGGTAGAATTATATACATTGGTACTATTATTATACATATTTTTATCATGAGACATATATAAGGTGTATATGATATGTAATGTGTAGCTAATATTACAAATTACAAATTAGTTTCAAATTTTAAAACACTCTTAGGGACTATAATCACCCACCAAGATGGACATTTATGGACTATATTGAGCCAATATATTATAGTATTTGGTTCAGTTTTGGTATGATTGAGGCAATTAAATCACTAAATATTACTAAGTTTTTACATTGGACTTAATTGTATCATCCAACCTTACCAATCTGATAGTATGAGTTAACCTTGTTTAGTAATGCTCACCAATTTATAAGTATGATTTGGTTACATGGTTGAGCTAATCTCAACTATCAAGTGAAAACTAACCTTTTCTCCAAGGTTGAGGGCATGCGCCTTTTGATATTTCTTTCTATTTATATCCTTAGATATATGCACTTTACATATACATACACACACACACACACACACATGTCCTAATCTCAATTTTAGAGCCTTATAATGATATATATTTTCACATCAACTTGACATAGGCAAGGTGGTTACATCGATAAATAGGTGTACTCAACCTTGATCTTTTAATTTAAATAAATTTCAAATACTTTCAATTCTAGATTGTATGCATAGATTATGTATTGTAACATGCTCTTGATTTCAAGTCAGTCACCAACAAAGCACTCAAGTTGGACTCATGCAAAGGTAAGGTGTGTTATGCAAACCTAGGCACACATTTATTCTCCTTTAAACCAATAATTTAATTACTAGATTAAAGTGGGGGGGGGGTAAATGTAAATTATATTTATGGATTATATATCACCTCAGCTTTGTATACTTGGAAAACTTATACCTTGGTCGATTCTCTCATTTCTAAACCTCCCACTTTTAGAAGTCTCACATCTTCTCTATCTTGTGCCCTTAGCCTAACTCTTGGTTTAATCAATCTTATATTGATGATCCAAACATTATATATTACCCAAAATTCTTAAAATCTACTTATCTTTCACCTCTACAATTTTTGAGTTTGTGCCTACTTTCTTACTCCCTAGACACTAGCATCTTGGACAAACACCTACATCGATACAAGTGTCCTGCTATGATGTAAGTGTCTAGTGCCATAAAGTCATCTAATTTTCAAATGAAAAATATCCTAATGGTTGTCATAAGTTCTTTAATGTGAGTTATTTATCTAAAGGAATTGATATAAATACAAGATCAATCCTCATTCATTCCTCACCTACGAAACCAAGCACAAACTAAGGTAACTTATTAAAGCACTCAATCAAACACCTGATAAAGCAAAGATTCCCTATTTTATCCTATTTTCATATCAATAATAGGGATAAAACATACATAGGTTTGAAGTACCAAAGGAGCATCCAAAGATCCTAAATTTTTGAAGTTACAAACTAGGTCACTATTGTACTTGCTTTCCATATATTACATGATTCACACATAAGCTAGCACATAGGGGAGAACTACATCAGTCTAAGGACCTATTTTTAGTATCAAATATGTAATAAATGCTCATTAATAGAGGGATATTCAAGGTTAGATAGACATTATCTACCCAAAAACCCATTTTCCCCCAAGGTCACTATGAAGATGAAGAACTAGGGTTTTGCAATTTCATGAGGAGCGACAACCCATGACCCAAATCTGAATACACCAAAATGAAGGTGAAGACAAACCTAGAAACATCCAAGTGATCACATCCTTTTCCATTAGGTTTATATATAGAACACCTACATCAGGTTTAAATAATAACATCGACATAACCATCCAAGGAAGATGCTAGTGTTCATAGACCTAAAGGCACTCAATCTAAAATCTGATGATTGTTATAGAATCATCTTCTAGTCTACTTCCTACCCATTGCAAATCTAGAACCCTATCAACATCAGATCTAGATAATTACATTACTTCTTTGTCATTTCCATATTTAACATAGATTTGCTTACTATTTTTATCTTATCTCAACATAATAAATTTAGTATATGTTTATCTAAGTTTAACATCTAATTAACATGCTATAGAGATAGTTTATTACCCTTTTATATTAGGTTATATCTATCAATTTAACCCTAGATAACCCCAATATATAAATTTTAGGGTTAAATAGAATCATTTATTTAATGAATTTGTAAGTAATAATATCTAATTATGTTTTTCTAAATTTGAAAGTAAGAAAATAACATATACAATGTTTTTAAATGTTTGGGTATCACAATAATGCAACATGTGTATAAGCTAACTTGGAAGCACTCTCATAAGTTTGTAATGTAAAAAATTGATTACATATCCCAATAGAATAAGTAATTTGTATAGCTTTTATTATGTGACCAAGTCTATTTTGATAAGTAATGTCACAAAATTCTAGCAATCTAGTTAACATGGCAAGAAAAGTATTTATTAAAAAGAAAAGACACCTTGGTAAGTTTTATAGTAGTAATTTAAGTTTTTTGAAAATTCAAATCACCTTGACTTCATGCAACATAAAATTATTTTCCAAATGGAAAGGTGAAATTATCCTTTGGTAATGTTTTTATCTTGCATTGTTCATAAAACAAATGAGCCTTCTTTTTTGAGTTGATAATTTATCTCAATATACTCAATAGATAGTCTTACCTTGGTTCATTGACATTACGTAGAAATATTGCAAAATAAAAATAAAAATGAGATATAAACATTTAGTTATGTTTCATTGAGTTTTTTAGTTTTATTTTAAATAATTTAAAGTTTTATGGTTTACGTGCCTTCCAATGCCAAATTTTTAACATGAAATTTGTTGGTAAAATTGTTTTAAGGACCTTTATGGTGGTCATTGTGGAAAATTTTATTATAAACCCTAGACCATATTTATAAGAGATTTGTTTTAAAGGTCTTAAGGTGTTTATATAATAATATATTGTCATTCTAAGTCACATTGTAATTTTAAAATAATTTAAATATCAAGCAAGTTGTTATTATATGTCTTAAAGTTGACTTAGTAAATAAGGATCCATTTGGGTTTAGGTAGAGACCATTGAAACATGGGATAGTTAAAAATTTTGGAGTGTGTTTTTGATGTTTCAAACCATGTTGGACATGATAAAGTTGATATTATAATTTGACAACTAATAAACATCACTTTTAGAACTCACTACCAATTTTGAAGAGAGGTAAAATATGTTCAATAAGATAACCCTTTCACCTAAAGAACCTTATGGTGTAATAATTGCATCTTAGTTCCCAAAATTTCTTAGTCAGTTTATTTTTAGTTTTTTATCCATTTTATTTTGTCTTAATATGTGAGATCTATGTAGTGAATATGTGTTGAATTAAATTTGGAAATGTTACTATAGGTATTACAAAGTTGTGAGATTACATTGGGACTAACTTGTTACGAGTGTTTTTAATTTTATTCATGTATGGAATCCTAATTTCAATTTGTAAATTGTGAAAAAGGGAATAAAATAAATATAAATTGAATAATATTTTTGGGTTTTCATGTCGTGAATGAATAGATAAAAGGGTATATCATGCTATCTTTTTCTCATTTACCAAACAACACAATGATAGTTGAAGATTTCTAATCTTGTTTACATCAGTGAACAAATGAAAAGAATTTTTTTCTAGGTTTCATTGTCTGAATATATAATATGAAGGAAATATTTTTATTTTTAATCACATGAAGAAGTAACTCTCTATTAATATTACATGCAGAGTTGTTAGTTGTTTCAAAAATACTAGTGTTTGAGTATGCATGCAGGCTAAAAGGGTTAAATCATGGACACTATTTCTTATTGTTTAATGGCACACATTTAAAAAAATACAAAAAGAAAATATAAAGCTGTTATCTTTGTGAATTCATTGTGTTCTTAACATTTTATTTTAAGTCTACCCTCAATGCTTCATATTTATTATGCTCAAGCAAATGATAATATATATCACAAATAACTTGTTTTAAATTTTATGAGTGGATCCTTTTTTAGGTTATATTTCTTGACAAATACTAATGAAATACAACATAGTCTAGCTAGTCATATTTAAAGCTCTTCTAGTTTTTATAAATACCCAAATTTGGTACAAGCCTTACTTCATAACACTTTAAATTTTTTTTGCATATGTAGATCTCAAACCATGAACCAAGTACTTAATGGTGATTTTCTCTTGATATTTTGATTGTATTACTCATTCTATTTGGTTATGTGACACCCTTATCCTATCACGACTAGGTTCACATGACATATTACAAATATCTTTGGTCCTTTAAGCCTTGGGTTAGTTATGAAATTTATGGTTAGTATAAATTATTGGTATTGACCACAAATATCGAACCTAATATGGATCCAATTTTGATGTCTTTTTGACATGTTTCACATTATGACCTTTTTGGGCATGTTTTAACTTCTTTTATTGGATTTTATGTGGCCCTAGGTCCTTAATTCAAATTTAGAGACTAACACACACACACACACACACACACACACACACACACACACACACACACACACACCCACACACACACACACACACACACACACACACACACACACACACACACACACACACACACACACACACACACACACATTAAAAATAAAAATTATTAGAGTTGAATCTCAAAGTTACAAGGGTAATTTCATATTTGCATGATTATACCAAGGGAAGAATAGGAGAAAGAGCTTTTAGGTTTGCACACATAATTATATACACAAATTACTAGGATAAATACGTTTTATTTTTATCCCTCCTCAAAGTATTGGTAATTTAGTGTAATTCTTGGTCTATCAATGGGGGTTGGCTAAGGTTAGTCCAAATCAACCCTTTCTCCTAACACCCCCCATTTGATATCAGGTCATTTTTGTATAACTAATGTTTTAATATAAATCCTCTCCCACATAATTATAAAAATATATAAATTTATAAATAATCATCATAGACATAGTTGTATAACTTCAAAATAAATTAGGAATCCATTATGTGTAGGGTTAGTTCTAACCACTACAGTCAGTATCAACTGTTGATATTGACTAAATGTGTTTGAACTAATTAGAGGAAAATAGGTGAAGATGAATAATGTATAAAATAGTGATATATTCCTAAGGTGTAGAATTAAAATAATAAGATGTTAAATTCTTGTGGATAATAAGATAAGAATTCTCTCACATATTGTTGTATATTCATTACCATGTTTAATATGTACATGTGTATATTTTGTGAAAATTTGATTTGAGGAATAATTATAATCATTTATATAATTTAGGGTTTGATTGAAAAAAATTAGGGTAAAACATAGTAGTGAACTTGAATATTGATCTAACTCTCCTTCCAAGAATTTAGATTTTTTTGTCTTAGGGTTTTGAATATCATTTCTAATCTTCTTGCACCAATTTTTTTTTCAGATATTTCATCCTAGGGTTTTATTGATTTTAATTTTTATCTCCACATGTAAAATATATTTCCATATTTGGCCTTAACTTCCCCATGCTTGTTTACTTATCTGGATTAGGCCTTTCTTATTTTACAATAGCTTGTTTATGGCCTAGTAGATAAAAAATGGCTAATCAATCAGAAACCTCTAGTGACTATCATCCTATAGAATTCTTATTTGATATAAGCTCCATTCATTATGCATATGATAATGAATGGAACAGTAAAAAAACATTTATTATTAATGGTTATAGTTATGTAGATGAAAAATACAATTGTTATGATTATGATTATAATGATGACTATAATTCTAATGATGAAAACAAAGATGTTTGGTATGACAATGAATAAGAAAATGAACCCACCAATGAAGAAATAGAAAAACCTTCTTCTATTACTTCCTCTTTGAATTCTTATTTAAATTATAAAACAAAGAAAGATGAGAAATATAATGATGAGCATATATATGTTTCTTGCATACCTTACAAATTAAAAATCCAAGGTTATTTCTCTAATAAACCTCATTTATCTCTAAATTTTTCCATGCCATTTCATCTTATTAATCATTATAAAATTCAAAGGCATAATATTTGATTATAAATATAAAAATAATGTGAAATTAATTATCTCTATATATATAAATGGAAAATTTAAGTGAAGAATTTAAATTTCCTTCTCTCTCTTGAAATGACCAAAAAAGTGAAGAATGTGGCATTCTTTCTCTCTATATAAATGGAAAAAGTATGTGAAGAATGTGAAATTCTTTCTCTCTCTATATATAAATGGAAAAAGTATGTGAATAATGTGAAATTATTTCTCTCTCTATAAAAATGGAAAAGGTTTGTGAAGAAAGTGAAATCTCGTTTATCTCCCTAGAAATACTAAATGACACAAACACATGTGATGATTACTTATCTTCTATTGAAATAGAACATCAAAATATCTATCCAAATGAGCCTTATATTGAAATGTAATGTGATGATAATGTAATAATATGCAATGATACATATTAAAAATGTGAATATATGGAAGATAATGCTACACATGAGTGTGATGATTTTTCTAAACTTAGGCCTAGTATACAATTATTTTTTCTACCCCACTTAACCTATTTGTAATTGTGCACCTTTGGAAACTTACAATAATAATATTCAACCACTGAAAGAACCTATTAAAGATATAAAAAATCCATCCCAAGAATTTATATCCTTAATGTATGTAGGGGATGACTTACAGCATAAAATGAATTGCCTAACCCTAGAAAGAAAATCATATCATGATTGGGTTGATTCTAATGCTATATATGGATACCCAATTTTGTATAATATTATAAATGATCCTTTACCTCAAAAATTCATCATGCCTATATTCTTAATGTTTGATGAATGTAGTGATCTTGATGTGGCCTCCAACCACATAAAGGATTCACCAATCCTCTCAAACACATAATAATTATCTTAAAAACCTCAACCATTCATTCATAAATATAACATACCCTCATTAATTCTCTCATAATTACAAAAGCTTTCAACAAATAATTGCAATATAAATGCCATGCCACGAATGCATGCCACTACACACTCTTAATACTTGTATAACATGCCAAGGAGGCTTCCTCAAAGGATTCACACAAGAATATCCTCACAAAATCACCCCATTCCAACCTAGCCTAACTAAAGCAAACTAAATGCATTCATTTATAAATTTTACAAAGAAAAAAATGAAAGAGAGACCAAAATCCACACCCAACATGGATGAATCATGATTAAAAACAAGGAAATCCCACATCACATGCTCCACTTGGGGTCATTATGACTAAGAGACAAGCATCTTTGAAATTTGGCACCACATTCACATGTGAAACACTATTGAAGAATAGTGAAAGATAAGTCACATGAGCAAAGTAAAAAAGAAGAGCATATTATTTAAACAAGTTGGGTCACCACCATGTGCCTCCATAAAAATTCACCTCCACTACATTTGTGTGAGAATATACACCATGCCACATTACTTTCCTACATCATGTGACACATCATCATGAATGGTACTAATGAATAGTGTTACATGAATAGTATTTTCCCTCTACATCATTCTCCTTTAGTTGAAAATAACTCAAATACCATGAGTTGCCTTGATTTTATCCTTGTCATTTATTCTATAAAAAAGGAAAATCACACCACTCTATTTTAGGTGATGCAAGACTATCTGATCCCTTATATGTTGCTTCATCTGATGTCTAAGGTAAATAATGTGATCTCATGATCACATATATGGGATGAGTGATAGAACTACCCTTTTGATCATCAAGTTTAATGACCATGGAATCCCCTTCCAATACACCATGTGCACCCAAATAATTTTATTTTTCTTTCTCCTCTTCTAGCATCTATGTACAGGACCTAAAACCATCCTCCTCCTCCAATATCTCATCCATATGACAATATATGCATAGGTGGGGTCTAACCCACCAAAAAAACTCATGGGATCACACCCAATTTAAACTATACTCATGGGATCACAACTCCTATTTGAAACCATCCTCCTCCACCAAAATGCTCTATCATGCATCTTATCTATCCACATGAGCTCTAGCCCACCACTAACAGTCCACCTCCACCAAAATCCCACCTAGATTTATTCACACTTTGTCCAACCACATGTTTTATCTTCAAAAACATAAAACATATCCACTTGTAGCTCCTATCTCATGGTTTCAATGTCACTCTTCATCTCACTCTCATGTACATATGTTTTCACAACAACCACATCCATTGTTTCTTCACAAACATTCAAATATTCTCAGCTTTCCTCTATCTCTATTTGTAACTAATCATAGATGAAATATTACTCTCCTTAAAACTCCCCATGAATATAATTTCAGTCACTCATATGACATACTACATGGCTAAAATCTTCAACATCCATAATCTCCTCATGTGCACATACTTTCACATCTTCTTCACCCAAAGTTTATTCACAAGAAACATACAACTCTTCATCAATTTGAACATTATCCTCATACTATTTAATTTAAATATGGGATACTAATGACCCATCCAAAACAACTCTCATGGTTTTTTTTCTTACCCTCTTCACTCTCCAAATGTGCACTAGCTTGCACATACTCTTCATCAAGAACTTCCTCTAAAGAATCTTGAAACTCTATATGGATTCAATTTTCATTCTCAAGCAACTCTACATGGATACAACTTTCCTTCATCTTCTCTTCATCATCCTTCACAAGGATGTATTCAACAATGGTATTCTCATAAGCCTCTTCCTCTTTTACATTACCTTCTATGGAAAATTTCTCCTGCCTATTATCTTCTCTTTTCTCTTCTCTCTTATGCAACTCTCCATGGTTGCATTATTTCTCATTACATGTGGCTATATCTTTCCTCCATTAATCCACCTTTTCCTTTAGGGAGTCTACTATCTCCCATACCATCTCTTTTTCTTATCATTCTCAAAGCATTCAAATCTCTATAGTAAAAACTCCAATAACATGCTCTAATTCTTCAGATTCTTTTCCCATTCTCTTTCTAGTGGTAATTTTCCACTTTTCTTCTCCATCTTCATACCTACAAAAACAAAAATGAACAACAATGCACTCTGGCATTCTCTCCTCCCAGCAAGATTCAAACTTGATCTGATACTAGTTGATGTGGTTTCTAACCACATAAAGGATTCATTAATCCTTACAATCCTCTCAAACACATAATAATTCTCAAAAACACCTCAACAATTCATTCATAAATCCAACATATCCTCATTAATTCTTGCATAATTATAATAGATTTCAACAAATCATTACAAACCAAAGGCCATGCCACAAATGCATGTCATTAGACACTCTCAATACTTGGTCAACATGCTAAGAAGGCTTCTTCCAAGGCTTCACACAATCCTATCCTCATAAAATCAACCCATTCCAATCTAGCCTAACTAAAGCAAAGGAAATACATTCATTTATAGATTTTAAAAAGAAAGAATGAAAGAGAGACAAAAATCCATGCCCCACATGGATGAATCATGACGAAAAACAAGGAAATCTCACACCACATGCTCCACTTGGGGTCATTATGACTAAGAGACAAACATCTTTGAAAATTGGTACCACCTTCACATGTGAAACACTATTAAAGAATAGTGAAAGACAAGTCACATGTGCAAAGTCAAAAAGAAGAGCATCTTCTTTAGACAAGTTGGGTCACCACCATGTGCCTCCATGTGACTCCATAGAAATGCGCCTCCATTACACATGTGTGAGAATTTTCTCCATGCCACATCAATTTCCTACATCGTGTGCCACATCATCATGAATATTAATAATTAATAGTGTTTTCTCGCTACATCAGATCCCTATCTATATCACAAATAATTTAGGTCTTTTATGGACATATATGATGGTAGTCATATTTCACTAAAACTATTTCAAACAAGTTTAATTTGAAAATATTTGAATTGGTTTCACTCTTTACCCAGTGGGTCCTTACACTCTTATCTTGAATTAGAAGAGACATTTTTAATTTAATACATTAATAATAAGGGGACCAAGAGTTCAATATGAACATTTACTTGCTCTTCACCAAGGAAAATCAAAGTCAATTTATGAGTACATTATATGATTTAAGACTTGTATGCACCAATTGATATATCAACCAATATATTTGGAAACACAATACATAGTTTTTAAAGGCCTCATTTATCATCTCAAAGTGGAGTTAATTTATAAGACTCATGATTTATTTCAAACACTTTTTTATAATATTCTTGAATTAGAAGAGAAGTTGACACTTAATATAAATCCAAATAAGTTACATGAATAAATTAGGCTACAAAAATAAGATCCACACAAATAATCTAAGGAAACCATTTCACATCCTAAGGCACAAATTAAAATAATAGAAATTAAAGTTAGGGTTCTCATGAAAGGAAGAAATTTAGTTTAGAAAGTGGTACCCAACTGAATAAACCTACTTTCAATAAGTGGAAACCACTTAGATATGACATTTTTAGAGATTGACTACATGATATTCTATTAACAATATTGGATAAGAATCTAATAAATTTTACTCATAACTATTATCATCCTCCTCACCATCTCGATAAAATAAAAGGAAAATCATTTTGTATTTATCATGGTATTAATGGAGATCAGGACAATGATTTTTATGCATTATAACAAAAATTTACACAACTTACAAATATAGAGGTCATTACATTTGAAAAATTTGACACTCAGTCAACAAGAACTCCTCATCCATTTACTTATAATACTTACTTGATGAAGGTCAAGATTTACTAGGGCCTTCATTCAAAGGAATTGTAGACACATAAATCTGGTCACACATAATTGAAAATTCTAATTATTAACACATTCCAAACCACATGACTTACACATAGTTACTTGAATCTTATTCACTATTCCTCTAAGCTATTTTTCTTTATGCAGGCTTGACCCTTTTTTTCCCATTACAAATATACATAAATGTCAATGTCAAATGCTCAAGTTGTCTAAAATCACCTTCAGACTATCCCCAATAGAGGAATGTTGTCTATGATCCTTCTAGACATAACTTAAAAGGAGGACATGAGTGTAGTGCAACCTTATCCACTTACATCAGCCATGTCCTAAACCAAATAACGATTAGTTTCCAAATTTTAAATCAATGTTTTGGGGATTACCATACATTTCATATGGTTGGCTAAAGTAAAATTTAAAAATCATTTCCTATAAATACATGTCAAGAGTCACTCATTAAGGACACTTATTATTAACTTGGTTCAAACGTATACACTTCTACATATTAAGAAAAATTTCCCTATTTTACCCAGATTATAAATCATTCACAAGGAGTAAACATAAGACAAGTCAAGATCCCTCTAAATAAATTCAAGATATATCATTATCAAGTATCAAGTCCATTAAATATATATTCATACATATAGTTAAAGAAGCACAATTTCACATTCTCTCTAGGTGGGATAACTATGTGGGATTGATTTTCCTTGAAGTATTAGATATGTAGGCAATGAAAAATCATTAATGGGGTGATTGAGGTCATCTAAACCCATTACACTCCCCTTTTTTATTACAGGTTTTAAAGTTATTAAAATTTCTTGAGGGTTTCAAAGGTAAGAGAATACAAACAATGATTTCTACATGGACAAACCCAAGGTTTCATATCTCTTATTATTCAACATTCATAGGTATAAAAGGTGTTGAGATGAGTTTTTACTTACAGTCAATTATGATTATTCTATGGTCAATGGACTTGATCTAATTGTGATACTATCTAATTATAATGTCCATGTCTAAAAACATATTCTGCTTCTACCTTTGATTTGTCATTTCTATATTTTTTTCTTTCTTTGTGTTTCTTGTCGATAGCCTATCATAGTCAACTAGGAAAAGTTTGCAGTCAATGGAATGGAGTACATTACATTGTCATGAATTTAAATTAGACCTATCCAAATTTTATTTCTATTCCTAATTATGATCATGAGCCTATAAAATCACATCTTCTAATTTACACTTTTAGACAGTTAGAATAGTCAAGTTAAATAAGTGTGCAAGCTAATTATATTTCTTTTTAGAGTTTTCCCAAAATAGAAATTTTATATATTTAATAATTTGTCAAAATCATAATATTTAAATATTTTAAATATTTAAAATTAATATATTTTAGGGTTTATACCTATATAATAACATAAATTCTTATTTATTTTTATCAAAAATAGGGTAAAACATATTGGTGAACCCAAACCTACAAAAGAACCAATGGTTCATTAGACTTATGTGGATAGTATTTCTAGGAGAAGATTTTATTCTAATGCACACTATAATAAAACTAATCTATCATAGGATATTCCCATTATAGAACCAATGGTCATTCAATATCTACCTAGAAAATAAGCTAGAGAAGCCAAAGTTGTAAAGGCTAAAGTACAATATAATATGAACACATTTACATCTCCTTCTAAACAAGTATAGATACAAAATATGAATCAATAATGTATAGATTAAAGGAAAGTGCAATTCATCAATATTACACAAAAATATCATAAAAATATATTTATTCAATTTATTCCACAAAAAGATCAATAACTATTTTCACAAGACTAAAGTAAATTCTTATTACTTAGTGGACGGGATAATTAGTTCTGAGTATTAAAATAGCATACAATACCATCTAATAAACCCATATAATCTAAGATAATATAAATTCAAATAAGGCAATACAAATTAACTAATACTCACATGTGATATCAAATGAATAATAGTTAAATGTGAAAATTAAAACCATATGTGACAATAACAAATAAAACCCATGAGATATGAATCAATAAAGCTCATCATATATAACATATCAAAGTTTATAATACAATGAGAGTTAATAAATAATTGGGTAAACATCTCCTGATGCATATGAATCATTGCTATCACTATGTCTACTTGCCTTATAAGTAGAGGATCTACTATCTCATCTACTCTTTCATGATCGAGATATACATCATCTCACACAATTATTCAAACATCCTAACTCTACCATAGTCTATGTCTATTAAAACTAAATATAACTATATAAATATATTAGATCATTTGATATATCACCATCACATGCAAATAATGGTTTTGTATCCAAATTTTACTAATTATTATCTCGCTCAGAGGAAGCATAATGAAAGTAATAGTAACAATGGAAAAAAGATCAAAAAGAGGTGCATGTACACCTGAAATAGGGTCTACCCTCATAATCAACCAAATTTTAATTATGTTAAAATGGATGTCATGTGTCTAATTATGAATGTACATCTCTACCATCATAGCCCAATATTCATTCCTTATTGTTAGAAAATATATATCACTTTTTTTTTGCTTAATTTTATGACTCACCCAATGTGAATTTGTGCCATAAATTTGACAAAAAATGTATAAATACCCATTGAGATAATGATTTTACTCTATGTTTGAGAGCGTTGGCTCCCTTTTAGGATAATGGGGTTTTTGGGTTTTATGTACTAATAACCAAAAAGCATAAAAAGGAAACAAAATTAGGAAATGGTGGAAGCTAAAAGTGGGATAATAATGGAGGAGGATGGAGTTGAAGATGAGAAAATCATGATGAAATAAATTTAGAAAACCACCATAATAACTTGAGATTAAAAGGAATGGTTGTAAATATTTCATCTCACACAAAAATAAAAACATGAAAAAAAATGTAATGGACACAAAATGCTTTCCTTGAAGCACAAAGTATCCTCAAAACTCAGATTGGATACACTTAATATAAGGTTAATGCATTGGGTTTTCAACACAGAGTCTAGAAACACCATGCGTTTCACATAACTAAGAAAATTACCTTATTATAATGGATTATTTATCTATGAATATAAATACATAATTAAAAACAAAGAGCATCAAAACCCACAAAGCCAAAGATATATATCACTCACTTGCATTCCATTGCTCAAATCTAAAAAATTACATAGCCCACACACAAAGTTACAACTAGCTCTTCTCCAAGATCTTGAAAGAAAGAATAAGCCCTTTACAATGGCTATCTCTCCTATTTATAACACATATGAGGATAGACATGAAAATTCATATTCCAACCACTCTTTCCAATATTACTTATCTATTTATACATTCACCTTTCTATTTTTAATAAAGTGACTTAAATATTACAAAAAATATAGTATATTGACGCAAATAAAGCCCCAAACTAGATAAGTAAGCTTTATCAATTAGGTGGTAGAGTTGGAAATAGTATGAACACTTATTTATGGTCCCACCATATATGTGAGACACACTAATATTTGACTAAAGGTTGAGAAGTGAACCCAACCAAAAAATTATTTGAGAGTAAAATATTTTACATTATTGGATTTTGAATTAAGAATTTGGATGTGAAAGATATTAAAAAATGGAAAATTTGCACCTGGTGCATCTGTGAGGTATTGTCAAAATAAAATTTCTCCCTCTTTGCTTTCCAATTTTCCTCTAAAGATCAAATGTTTCACATCATTAGGTTTATCATTTCAATATCTTTACAATACTTTGAATGGGAGCCAAAATAGAGTCCAAATATGAAAGATATATTAAAATCCATAATATATAGTTTTGAATTTGTATTCTATGTGCTTATTGTACCTATCATACCTTTACATACATGCACCCATGAGGTCAGGCTGGCTCAACTCTAAAGTTTTGAATCTTCAATTGGATTTTATGAAAAATATATCATTTTTTAGAACCTGACACTTCAGACAAAGATGATCCTTAGAACAAGCACAAAACATGGGAACCATTTTTTTTGGTTTTTAACAAAAAATAAATTTGGTCAAGGCATAAAACCATGCCCGACATGCCCATGAGCCCCAGATGTTTGGCAAATTTTTTTTGGATCCCTATTTGAATTTAAAAAAAACATATGAAGTTTTGGAATTTGAGCCATTAGACAAAGATGATCCTTGAGACAATATATTTGCAATACATCAAATGAGAATAAAAATTGAACCAGATGTGAATGATATGATAAAACAAAATAATTTCATCTGTTGTGTACTTAAGGTATGAATGGTACTTGATTTATATAGTTATATTTTACAAAAATTATATAAAGGTTGGGACTTTGAGCCTTTGGAAAAATATTATCCTTTGGAAAATATATTTCCAACCATCAAACAATAACCAAAATAGAGTTTGGATGTGAAATATACGATAAAAAGGAAGAATTGTTCCTACGTGCACTTAGGTGTGAATGGAACCTAATTTCTCTATTTGGATTCTACATAAAATATATAAATTTTGAGACTCTTTATTCAAAGATGATCCTTGTGATATTAAATGTATAATGCATCAAATGAGAACCAAAATAGAGTATACATGTGATAGATGTGATAAAATGGAAGAATTACACTACCACACACTTGAAGTGTGAATGGTACATGATTTATGTAGTTAGATTTTACATAAAATATATGGAGATTATAAATTTGATACTTTACAAAAAGATCATATTTGGGACAATATATTTCTAATGCATAAAATGAGATCCAAAATGGAGTTTTGATGTGAAATATATGACAAAATATAAGAACATTCCTACTGTGTACTCAAGTTGGTGTTGGAACCATGCCAATATTTCAATTTCTTTAAAATGAAAATTTCTCAGTGCAACATGTAAAAGTAATGCCACAATTGTGAGGTCTAGTTTACCCAACTGAAAATTTCTAGTTTCTCCATTTGAGAACCAAAATTTTAAAATTTTCTTAAATTCAAATTTTGGGTACAACAACTACACGATAATTACAAACAATATTAACAATCTATATATAAGAAATAAAACTAAAAAATAGATAAAAGTACACATTTATATGCATATATGGATATAAAAGTATCTATAGCATTATTTGGAGCATATTAAGGGGAAACCAGACCTACTCCTATATCTCCTCCATTTATTTCATCTCCTCATCCATAAATTGGATGCACATCGATTGGATTTACCATAACATGAAATATAATAGGTAATATGACATCTATCCACCATTGTGTATATAATGTGGTAGATGCCATGTCATTCATATTTAAATCTAAAATTAGAAGATCCACATCCTTTGTAGGTAGTGATGTGAGGTCTACACTATTCAACCTAGTTCTATCACTTGGATGATGGGCTGATCTTATAGTCCTAGTCCATGGGTATGAGTTTAGTGGTACATCATTATGAATGCCATTTTACATATCACCATATCAAAATGAAATATCTATACAAACAAAGGAATATGATCATGAATCCACACACTAACATGAATGTGACAAAATGTTATTACATCCTTAGGCCACCAACCATTCCCATGATACGACCTCTAACTATGCCAACATGTGTGATCCTAGAAAAGATCAAATAATAATAAATATTGATAAAAAAAATTATGTCTCTATAGAATCTACCAATATACAAAAATATAAGCATATACCCAACCCCCATGAGGTCTTCCAATTTTATGAATAAAAGTGATGTGTTCATAGGGCCAAACATGTATCAAAGTCATTGCGATAATGCCTCTAGTAATAACCTCCAATGTAAAAATTTATATATCCATGTATAAATGGGCCAAAATTGTGTACCCTCAATAATATATCATGCCATTATCCTCAATGTAACACAAAAAATCATAGATATGATATGAAATAGATTCCACATTGCCATCCATGGCAACAAATGAAGTAAGTTTACAACTTTTTTGGGGAAATCATAGAAAAATATACTATAAAATATCCCAAAGCAATAACATGGAATTATGTGATCTATAATAATCTTCATGGGCATGTTGAATTATGTATCTATGTGCATGAATAACATATCCCCATGCCACCATGGCCTGAACTCCAACCATTAACATTTTTAGTATCCACCATACATCTTCTAGCATAATAATCATCTCCCTTATGGTTAGCCAAAATGTACATGCATCAAAGTTCCACCTCTCAACCAAGGCATTCATAAAATTAATGTCATAGGGAATATTCCCTAAGCAATCCATATGTCCAAATCTTACTGTGTCAATAATCTACCAATCGACATCAACCAAACCAAGTTTAATCATCATCTACATATGGTGACCATACTATAACTCTCTCGCTTGTAAATTAATCTATAAGAACATAAGCTAAATATACACCATTTACAATCACATAAAATGTGAATCAATGTAATAAATATTAAGTTAAAAAAATCAAAAGTTATAACTAACTAGATGCTGTCAATATTATTAGATGTTAATGTCACAAATGGTCTACTCTGTTAGTCAGTACTGTGTATATCAAACTCACTTTTCATAAATTATGTTGGAAAACATGAAAATCATTCTCTTGCATGGTAACATTTTATATATTATTTAAAATATGCAAAAAAATTATGAATAAACTCCAAAAATGTTGCCTCAAATTTTTAAAATGGGGGGAACTTTTGACTCTAAATATACACCATTGCCTTTAGTGATTATTGTATATTATAAAGGGAATAGATTTATCAATATATATTATCTCTCTATGACTTAATTCTAATTGAGTCATGTAAAATACAAAATACAATGGTACAAATCATACAACACATCTTTCAAATAACTAATTTGAACAAATCTATATAATTCTAAAATTTGTCAAACTTATTTAATCACATATATCTTTTAATATGATCAATCCAATTATCACATCTCTCAGATTGAGTGGGGGAATACATTGGGTTTATTATATAATATTAGATTATCATATTTTTTCATTATATACATGATTCAAATTATCAAATTTTGGCACAATACATGACACATATTATTAGAGTTAGCAATTTACACATGGCTCAGAGGTTTAGATATCAAATGGTTCAGTTACATGACATATATTAGCACTTTGATATGGATTACAGGGGCATATTCCATGTATAAGCATTCACTTTATATCAACTTGAGCATATATTCATACACACTTGGGTGTATATGCTTGGGTATATGCACAAACATTTATAAGTTTTCACATACACATACATTTGAGATATAGATTCTCAAATTCTAAATACATATACATGTCATTCTACATCATTTGGTATAGATTCAGGGGGCATGATACTGATTCATTCACATATTAACACTTTCAAATTTATAGGCAATGATATTGGTTCATGTTTATATTTAAAAACATAGTTTACATTAAATGACAAATAGTTATCATAATTATTAGATATGTGGTCATGATGGGGGAATGTAAATTGTTTCATTATCTTTAGATCATGCATTCTAATCTACATTGAGGTAGACTATATAATCAAAACCTGCATTCATGATGGGGGCATGAACACTTCTCACACCCTTTCGATCATCTTTTTTGTTTACATGGAGTAAAATTAAATGAAACATTAAATTGAATCTATTAGCCATATGTATTGGTTTATTAATTTTAAGTGATGTATTAAGGTTAAACACCGCTTAACACATCACTCTTCAACCCAACATAGATTTTTAATTTCATCTTAGAACTATTATTCAAAAAACCACTTGTAATATTGTTCATTTCTTTGGCTAGGAAGTGAACAATATCTAACCCTTAAAATTTCCATTTCAAATGTTGACTCTTAGAATCTCTACTTTTCATGACAAGAGCACACTCCATGAGTCACACCATATGCAAAACATATAGGTTAAGTTATTTGAGTATGTTTGTCATTTCAACTTTATTTCATTTATCTGAGAAGAAATATATCTTATCCTATACATTGTATCTTGTAGGAACACTAAGATGCCATTGGAACAAATAATAATTCTAGATTAAAAAAACCAACACATGTTTGCATTCTCTTTTCCCTTTTATCCAATATTTATAGCTCCACTAAAAATGCTAGATTAAAATGGGAAAATGTAGATACAAAAATTTGGTACAAGCCTTATTTCATAATTCTTTAAAATTTTTTTTTACATGTATAGATATCAAACCATGAACTAAGTACTTATTGGTACTTCTATGTTGATCTTTTCATTATATTACTAATTCTATTTGGCTGCATGACACATTTATCCTATCATGACTAGCTTCACATGACATATTATAGAGATCTCTTGCCCTCCCAGTCACCATGGAGTTTTTAAAGCCTTGGGTCATTTATGATGTTTATGGATAGTAATGACTATTGGTATTGACTGAAAAGAGTAAAACTAACCTATATCTCCTTTTAATTTCTTCTAGGCACATTTCACTTTATGACCATTGTTTATGCATGTTTTGACTTATTTTTTTAGATTTTGCAAACTATTAGGTCCTTATTTTAAACTTAGAGACTCATATATATATATATATATATATATATATATATATATATATATATATATATATAATTTATTGTAAGGTATTTTAGGACAATAAATTTACATTCTCAAGAGATAGACAAGATTAAATATTGCATCTACATTATTATTAGAGTAGAATCTCAATTTTAGAAGGGTTAATTCATATCTACTCGATTATACTACGGGAAAAATAAGAGAAAGAGCATATAGGATCACATAAAATATTAGACACACATACACACATTAATGGTATAACTAAATTAGAGTTTGAGTTATCCTTAAAGTATTGGAAATGTAGTGAAACACTTTGTCTATCAATAGGGTTGATCAAGGTTAGTTCAACTAAACCCTTTTGAATGAAACCCCCTAGTTGATATCAAATCGTTTGTGTAGAAATAGGGTTTGAATGTATAGGTTCTCTTATGTAATTATTTTAAGAGATAAAAGTAGAAACATGAATTACATATGAAATCACATCATTCTAGAATAATATATTCTTCTACTATGCATAGTGTCAGTTTTAACCACTATCATCATTATCGATTGTCGATACTAACTAAATTAGTTGTAAATAATCAAGGGGAAATAGATGAAGATAGATCATGTATAAAATAGTGATGTAGTTTTGAGGTGAAAAATTTAAATAATTAGACTTTATATTTGTGCTGCCAATAAGCTAAGATTTTTTTTAGCTTTCATTATTGTATTTAGTATGTATTGTGCAAATTTAAACTAAGGAAATATTATAATCATTTATATCCTATTAGTGTTTCATTAAACCAAATTGGGGTAAAATAGTTTCACTCTTATAGGTTGATGTTTATTTCTAATCTTGTGCTTGATAGAAATATTATTTGGGATATAAATATGATTGTGTGTTATTCTTGGTTAATTTAGATATTATGCACAAAATTATGGTTTCAAACCCTAGATTTTTCATTTTGTGCTTTTAGGTTCTACATTTTATTGTCATGCCTTTTGTTCTGAATGATTATGTGAAATTAATATGATGATACAATGACTTGATACTTCACTTAACAATTTGAACTTGGATTCATTATCTTTTAACCTCTTTCTTTTTAGTGTTTTGGTTGAGTTATGACCTATAAAATAGGAACTCTATTGATATATTCATGTCTTTTTTCCATCTTAGACACCTTTTAGTTTACAAATGATTTTGATTGCTTACAAGAAATGATTTTTAAAATTTGGATAATTTTCAAGATATTTGATTGGAAATTTAAAAATATTTTTGTCAATGAAAAATGACATTATCTTTTAGTTTATTTTCTATGAAACCCTATTTAATGAATATTATATAATTTTCACTTAGAGGAATGTGGTTATTAGAATGAACATTTAAAGTTTGAATGATTTTTGATAAGAAATTTTTGTTTTCAAATGGAATATAATTTGAGTTATGAAATATTTTATGAAAACAAAGGTGATTAGGAGTACAAATAATAAATATATATGTTACAAATTTCAAAGTAGAGGAGAACATAAATATGTGTCTAATTTATCTGATTTAACAATTATATTTAATGTTTTGGTTCATTATATATTATTTTCTAGGTTAAATGGATTATTGGGGTCATTTAGTGTCACTTAGAATGATGATATGGTAGAAAAGAGGTTTTGATAACTTTGTTTTGAATAGTGTATTGTTTATTTTAAATGGAAAAAGTTTGGAAATTTATACACAATTTTCATATACTATTGTACTTAATGTGATAGATACTTCAATTTTGAAGGTAGAAGCAAGGTCATCGAATGTTTTAGATGAGGTCATGGTAAGAAAAAACTATTTTATTTTTGAAGTTGCATTGAAGACATGCACATTTCTTGCTTCATATATGAAAGTGACTCTTGATTTCAATAGAGTTACTCGGTTATTGGAAATGGTAGAAAATATCATTTGCTTAGTAATAATTTATGGATTGATTAAATCTTGAGATATTCATTGGAATTAATGATACCATGGTCTATTCCATTCAATACATTGAAATGTTGATGCACAACTAAATTAAAATTGCAAAAAAGTTTAGATTGTTCCATTCATCAAAATCTCAAAATAGATTAGAAATCAATGACAATTTTTTCATTTTTAGATTGTTGTTGATTTCATAATATGTTACAAAAAAAACATCTTCAATATGAATTTTTTTATTCTCATATGTTCATTTGGACTTGACTAAATTATTTCAAATGTTTTTAATAGCTGTTTGGTTTTTCAGTTGTTCATGAAAATGATTTTTTCACTTTATCTTGATCAAAATGTTAATATTGTCAGATTATTCTCATTAATTCATCTTAGAGATATAATTTTTAGAATTCAACGGGAAATTTTAAAAATTATGTATTTTGTTTACTTAAAATGAAGGTAAAAAATATGTCTTGAGTCATGGTAGTTTTAGCTCTGATAGAAATAAAAATTAGGAACGAGGTAGTCAACTAAAAAATTATGAGGTATACCCTCCAAGGACCAAAGAACCACTATCATGTTTATATATGGATTTAGTTATGCCATGTGTTTGTTTTTAATATTACACCAATAAACATATATTATGTAATGTCTTGAATAATGTGTCCAATAAATTTATTGCTCCATGTGGTATGTATGCTCGTTGAGCACACCAATGAGGAAATTAGTGGCCTCATCTATTTGGATGTGGTTCACCAACTATTTACCCTAAAAATTACATATTTCTAGCTTTAAAACCACTATACCTATTACTATTATGTTACATACTACCCCTTTAATTCATCTCAAAGTTCATGATCATCCATCCATGCCTTCTGATTTTCCTTCCATTAGCCGTAAACATGCTAGTATCCCTTCAACCCTACCTATAATCACACATGTGTTGAAGAAGGTGAAACATGAAGTGGATGATCAGTTAGGTGGTGTGAATCAAACTAAAATGCCATTTATTCCCATTGAGTACATGGTTTATAACACATATACAAGTACACATTTAATTGATCTCATGTCATTGGAAGAAGAATAAAATAAATAAATCTCTTTATGTTTTTATCTCTTTGTTTAAATAATTTATTAGTATTTTTAGAACATTTTTCATATTTGTGACTGAAATTTTACTTCTAATAAGATTCTAGTGATAGAAAATATGTTGTTTTCATTTTCTACTAAGATTACATCATGCTTGTTTCACTTTGGATGGTACATGGTGATAGTCTAAGACTTGAAACTTGATTTTTGTCTAAAAACTACATTTATTACATATTTTCAATATTTTGATTATGAATACGTTGATTAAAACTATGATTAGGATTTGATGTTTTGATTATTGGTATAAATATGGTGAATAATTACAAAATACAAAAGTTTCTATTTTTTGTTTGCATGAAGAGGTTATTATTTGATCTTATTATGAGTTGAATTGCTATGGAAAATATATAATGCATTGATTTGTTGATGAACTCTAAAAAATATATGGATTTAATTGAAAAATAATTATATTTAAAATAGAGAATAAGTCAACTCCAATATTTATTTTTACATAGCATTGATGACTATGATTAGTTGGCTGCATGAAATAGTGTATAATGATTAATTGAGTGTTAAATGAAGTAAGCACGCCCCCACCCATAAGAATTTTTAAAAACTTATTTGGTGTTTTTGAAAATTTATTCATATTTAAATCACTTAAATTGATCCATTAATATTAAAGTGTAGACAATATTTATGGATTATATAGTACCTCAATCTTGTACACTCAGAAAACTCATACCTTAGTTGTTCCTCTTAGTTCTGGACCTTTCCTACTTCCACAAGTCTTGCATATGATCTATCTTATAAAACTTGGCCTATACTTTAGTTTGACCAATCTTATGTTGATGACCCAAACCTTATATCTTTCTAAAAATTCTTAAAATGTACTTATCTTCCACATATACAAGTTCTGAACCTATATCTAGTTTCCTACTCACTAGACACTAATGTCTAGGATAAATACTATAATTGATGTTAGTGTCCTGACTTGACATAAGTGTCTAATTCCCTAAAGTGATACATTTTACAAATTTAATGTATCCTAATGGTTTTATTAAGTGCTTTAGTGTGAGTTGCTTCTCCAAAGGGATTGATATAAATACAATATCAACCCTCATTCATTCCTCACCTAGCAAAGACTAAGAGAGACCAAGGTAACATGTCAAAAACACTCTATCAAGAATTTAATTGAATAAATATTCCCTATTTACATGAAATTCATAGGTACAACACATGTACAGATCTAAAGTACTAAAAGAGAAGTGTAAGAGCATGATTTACCAAGTTATAAGTGAGGTCATGATTGTACTTACTTTGTACACATTCTAATATTCACACACAAGCCAACATATAGGGGAGAATGACATCAATTTGAGGCCCTCTTTAGATTATTGGCTATATAAGTATCACTTATTGATAGTGTGGTATTTAGGGTTAGCTTGATAACATGTGCCCATTAACCCATTTTCCTCAAAATCACTATGAAAATGAATAACTAGGGTTTTGTAAATTCATGAGGAATGATAGTCCATGACCCATAGTAAAGGTGAAGCCAAACTTAGAAGCATCTAGGTGGTCACATCCTTTAATATCAAGTATTCCATATAGGATACTTACATCAAACACAAATAGTAACATCGATGCAACCACCCCAGGCTGACATTAGTGTCCAAAGCTCCAAAAGCATCAGATTCAAAATTTGATGATTGTTCCATAATCATCTTCCATGATTGTCTTAGATCTAACACTATGTCAACACCAAAATTGGATAATTTTATTAGTTCTTAGTCATTTACATGCATATCTTAGTTATACTTTATATATTTAGCCTATTCTTAGTATAATAAATTCAGTGTATACTTATATCTAAGTTTAACACCTAATTGACCTACTATAGATATTATTATCACCCTTGTACATTGTCATTTATATATTATTAACCCTATCTAATCTAAATTTAGGATCCTCATCCATTTTAGGTTTAAACATTTGGTGAACCCAATCCATGTGAATGCAATTTTTTTTGATCTAAGGATTATAAGCCTCCTAGGATTTCAACTTATTGTGATATAATTTTAGATCTAAAACCTTAATCTAGGGTTATAACCTCCTCTAGTCATAAGGGCTTCATGTGCATATGCTTGTAAGTGGATTCTTCATTTATTTGCACATTTTGGCCTCCAAACATATTTTCAAAAAAATCAGCCAATAGCTTGAAATTACTATATCCTTATTGCAATGATTTATTGCTCATTGGAATTTATTTATCTTATTTATCATGTTCTCATATTAATTTTTAGAACATATAAAATGGATACAAAATAACCTCTTAATCCTCCTAACCCTAAGGAGGGTGATAACTCTCATCCCTCTAACCAAGTTTAAGCTATCACTTATCTAAGGGATAAGGTGGCCCACTCTATAGTTTCAAATGAAGGCAATCGATATCAAATATATAGGGTTTATGATTATGAATCCCTAAAAGATAAAATCATGAAATTTACACACCATACTAACCATCCTCTCTTGAGTCAAATTCCTAGATCCAATTATGTGATCCAGGAATTTGAATCAAGAGAGGATGGTTAGTATGGTGTTAGTTATAAAATGAAAACAAAATGAAATAAACACACTAATAACATAACATCTCTAGGCCTATACATTAGGGAGAACTTAGTTAAAAAAATCAAATGATAAACACAACTAAAAAGTAAGGAATCAAATACAAGAATTCCTTCACCTTCCTTAGATGCTCCAAATGCCTTTGTAATGGTGGCTTGCTCGGCTTACTCATGAAGTCCTTGGTAATGGAAGCTTGGCTACCTTCATCTCTCCTTAGCACCTTTGGCTTGTGGCTTGGCTTAGATTGGAATCAATTTAGCATGGTAACACTAATTACAATGGCTTCTTGTAGATATTTGTGCATTATAACTTTGCACCAAAATAGCTTAGAAATGATGTTGTGAGGCCTCCTATTTATAGATTTTTGGATTTGATCAGAATCAACCTCAGCCATCCATCCTAAGATTGAGATGTGTGGTTGAGGATTAATTTAATTTTTAGAATTAAGTTTGTAATTATCCTCATATGAAATTGGAAGAAGGGGAAGTTAAGAGGCATAGAGGGCATCATGGAAGGCATTGATGAGGCATGGAGGGCATGAATCCTGATATTTGTGGCATTTATGGCCTAGGGATGTCTTCCCAAGAAATGAGGTCACTTGATGATGCAGATATTCAATATTCATTTTTAAAACCAAGTTTTCAACAGGTTTCCATGGAATTATTAATTATGCCTTGATTTGGGTAATTAGCTCTTAAGCATGATTAAGCACCTTGTGCACAAATTACTCAAAGTGATCATAATGCCTTGTTATTGGTCCTAAATTTGACTAGATTAGAATTGGAAGGCAATGTTAGATGTGTTAAAACCATATTCCCATTTAAGATGTTACCAATAAAAAATAATTAAGGCATGCATCTTATGTAGAAGATTTGATAGGGAAGAGCAATCTAGAGCACCTAAGTGTAAATTTGGCATTTTGACTCAAAATGATCTGATCAAAGTTAGTTGGCTCATTAATTAAATTTCCCCATTTAGAGATAACCTAGCCAAAATCAGCACTTGAATATATCAATTTCAACTCATTTAATGCATTTTAGTATTTTTAGGCCAAATTGTGCATTTTAGGTGGAAATTGGCCAAAAGCTTGGTTGGAGGTTAGTGATGGCCAATTTTAGGTGTCTACATTTTGCCCCTATTTGTGAAGGCATTGCAATATATAAGCATATTAACATCTTCTTAAAGAATGAAAAGTTCCTATATGTCTACAACTACAATGATGATAAACTAACTATATGATTCCCCCTCGAGGGAGTGGTTGTCACAAGCAGGTTGGTAAATGGTCCCTCGATAAGAAGCAAAATGAGAGGACCAAAGAAAGGAAAGATGATGGGGTGAAAACACAATGATATTGAAAAAGTAGTCAAAATAATTGATAATACATGTGGGATGGTGTATAATGGTTTGCCCAAAGGTAGTTATAAGCAATGTACCCTAATAGTGGCAACGTGGTATGATAACACAATGATTTGCCTAAAGGCAGTTATAATCATTGAAAAGATGTAGCTACTCTAGTTAGGATAGACAAACAAGATAATAACATGCCACTGTATAGGCAAAAAAAGTAAAGTGGTGACAACATAATGATTTGCCCAAAGGTGGCTATAATCATTGAGAAATGTATGTGGGATGGTGTGCAATGATTTTCCCATAGGTAGTTATAATCATTGGACCCTAATTATGGAAAACATGATAAACTTGTTCAAGGATGATGAAAAATTAACACAAAGGGTAATGATGAATGGGAGCAACCTACTAGTAGGGAGATTCTCATCTAAATTAATAAAGATTAAAATTCTTTCATGTTTAATTACTCTATTTGGGATATGATTAGGATGGGATTGGGATGTTGATTCTGAAGAGATGCCACCATTACTGAATAGACTTCTTGAAGTTGAGGTTTGTTGTAGTATGTTTTGGTAGGCATCATGATATAACATCATGAGGACTTAGTCAAAATATGCATGAAGACTGATTCTTATAATCTAATACTCAATAGAAAATAATGTACCAATGATAGAAACTGTGATGACAATGTAAACATATGAATATGGATGGATTCAAGTGTAAGTATGGGCAAAGAATTAAATAATGAACACACATTAACTAAATCAAGACAATAGTGTTGAAAGCAAACAAACAAGGAGACAAACAAAATAAAATAAACACAAAAAAACAAACAAACAAACAAAGCAATAAAAACCCCATGAACATTACCCCTAAAAAATAGGTGACAACTAAACAAACAAACAAAATGGAGTAATAAAAGAAAAAGAAGGGGTGGATGAGGTGTTTCCATATGCACTAGGCAAGTGGACACTGCTTACATAGTTCCATGGATCTAATATCTAATTAAAAACTTTAGGCTAAATGTAGTTCTCCCAGGGAATGGGAAGAATGTGACAACTGAGGAAAAAAATAGAATGGATGTGATAGAAGAATAGGAATGGTCTTGAAAAATGGTAAGTGCATGATAGAAAAAGGCCAAAAAAGATGGAGAAACTAAAATGACAAGTGATTTTCTTGTGACTTAGTAAGGGTTCATAAAATCCTTAAGACAAAGAAGTGGTCAATATTTTTAATCTTTTATAATGTTTTTACAAATGTTTTTGTAATTATTTTAGATTGTCTCAACTCAATCGAGAATGATGAGACACTAAATGGTTCAAGCTCACAAAATGGTGAGAGCATTCAAACTGAGGTTGTTCATAAAATGGTGAGAGCATGGCTTAGGTTACTCACAAAATGGTAAGATCATGGCTTAGGTTGCTCATAAAATGGTAAGAGCATGGCTTAAGTTGCTCACAAAATGGTGAGATCATGGGGAAAAAGGTGACTAAGCTGACCTCAACAAATTTTGAGTGCTACCTACATAGTCCTAAAATAGGACCTCAAGTCACTGTAGTTCTTCCCTTACAATGAAGGAAATCAACTAGTGTAATAGTCAATTCAAACAAAATAGTCATAGTTTGTAAAAAGGCACAGTGTGGCATAGGAAGTGGCAAGTTTATACGTCAAGGCTTAGTGTTTTCCCTAGTTTATCCATAGGTAGTTATAACTAGGACAAAATGGCATAAATAAATGGTACTAATTTTCCCAAAGGTAGTTAGTAGGAAGATCAGTGGTAAGAAAGGCATAACAAATGAAGGATGCAACTGTCAAAACTTATATCACTCTATCCCAAATTATGATATTTGTTTGAAGTACTTGAATTAACTACTGAACTGATCAGATACCTTGATGTTAAAAGTACGTAACGAATGGCAAAAAACCAAGGTCAAATAGGCTAAGATTTAGAACACATTGGGTCGATAGAATGGAAGTAGAAAGTAGATATGGTAAATATATGGATAAGGATGATATTTATATAGAGAATAATAGTGTTAAAATGGCATAACTGAAACAATCCTTACAAATAATACTCCTTAGCATTCAAGCATAGTACTGCTTGAGATGAATAATATTCATTGGCTCTAGAATTTCATCACCATCTATGTGGCAACCCTGTATGATCTTGATCCATAATTTGCAATGATGATGAATGGCCCTATCTAGTTTGGTTTGAATTTACCTTTATGTTTCTTCTCAACCATGTTATTCTTTTGGTTTTTTTTAAGAACAAGATCACTAAGTTCAAATATTATATACTTAACATGCCGATTATAGTGGCCTTTGAGTCAGTTTTGATATCCTTAAAGATTATGGAGTGTAGCCATGCATTTCTCATCAAGTATGTCTAGCTCTTATAGGTGAGTTACTTGATAGTCATGATCATCTAGGACATGCTTGAAAGAGATGCATAGTGAATGTAATTTGACCTTAATGGGAAAGATGGCTTCAGTACCATACACAAGTGAGTATGGAGTGGCTCCTGTGGGGTATGATGACTGGTATGGTATACCCAAAGGGCAGGGAATATGTGGAGGTGCCAATCATGATTGACATCATTGACAATCTTTTTGAGAATATTGACAATGGTTTTGTTGGATGCCTCAGCTTGGCCATTAGCTTGAGGGTAATATGTTGTAGAAAAATGTTGTGTGATGTTATATTTAGTGCATAGCTAGTCTAAATATTTGTTCTTAAATGATCATGTATTATCAAATATAATGTTAGAGGGGATATTGTAGCGGTAGATGAGATGGTTGAAGATGAATTTGGAAATTTGCTTTCCAATCACATGAGGGGTATAACTTCAACCCACTTAGTGAAATATTCAATGGTAGTAAGGATATGTTTATGGCCATCAAATGAAGTGGGGTTAATCTTCTGAATGAGGTCAAGTCCCCATGTAAATAATGGCAATGGTGTCAACATTAGTTTCAAAGTTTTTGTTGGGGCATGAATCATATTAGCATGCCTTTGACATTTGTCACATTTATTTACATATGCAGTGGGATCTATGTCCATTATGGGCTAATAATAACTAGTTTGTAAGATATTTTTTAATAGGACTACCCCACTATAATGATCTCCACATACTCCATAAATTTCTCTTAACACTAGTGTAGACTCTGCCAAAGTTAAACAACGAAGCAGAGTTCCATCAAAACTATGACAGTAAAGGTGGATCTAAGTAGAGTATAACAAGTTAAATGATGAATGAAGGCTTTGGTTTGTTTTTTGAGAGAGGTTAGGTGGTAACACTTGGTCATGGAGGTAGCTATAAAGTTCTAAGTACCAGATAGAATTAGGACCAACAATATCACAAATCATGTTAATGGTTGAAGGCTCATGAGTTGGTTTTGACAATTTTTTTATAAGGAACTGATACTCTCTAGCTTTATCTATTTGTCAAATTAGAGAGCCAATAGTAGCCATGGCATCTACAATTTTGTTACTAGCCCAAGATATATGCTCAAATTGAATGTTGGCAATTTATTGTTTAAGAGTGTCTAACATGGCTTTATATAGAACCAACTTGTCATCTTTGGTCTGAAAATGATCTGTGAACTGATTGATGATTAACTGAGAATCACTATAAAATTTAAGATGAGATTTATTCCACTACACTACTAATCGAAGACCAACAATAAGTGCTTCATACTTGGGCATGTTGTTTGTACAAGGAAAGCTGATTTTGAATGATTTAGAGATTAGATCCCCCTATGGTGTAATAAATAATAGGCCTACCCCCGATCCATGTGTTGTAAATGAACCATCAAAATATATCTTTTAGGGCTACTCCTCAAGGGGTGTGTCAATGATGGTCATGATATATTCATCAGGAAATTGAAATGTGAGTGGCTAGGTGTCTGTGAGAGGTGGTTCAATAAGTTGATCTGTAAGAACTTGTCCCTTAATTACCTTGTAATTGGCATACTCTATGTCAAACTCACTTAAGAGCATGATCCATTTATCCATTCTTCCTTGCAAAGCTATTTTATATAGTAGATACTTAAGTGGATCTACTTTTGAAATGACTATGGTTTTATTATTCAACATGTAATGGCATAGTTTTTGAGCTATAAAAACTATGTCTAGACAAGATTTTTCAATAGATGTATAGTTATGTTCATATGTAACCAAGGTATGACATAGGTAGTATATAGTGTGCTCTATTTCTTTGTCATCATGTTGACCCAAGAGTGCCCCCAGAGCATGATCAATAAATGATAGGTATAAAATAATGGCTTTCCTGGCATAGGAGGTAATAAAATAGGTGGATTAAAAAGATAATCTTTGAGTTGTTGAAAAGCTATTTAGCAGTGATCATCCTAGTGAAATGTTACTCCCTTATTTAGAAGGTGTGTAAATGGATGGCACTTGTCTGCTAACTGAGAGATGAAGCATTAGATTAACTGGTTCTTACCTTGCAAACTATGGAGTTGCTTTAAATTGGTTGGTGGTAGCATCTCTATTATAACATGGACTTTAGCTAGATCAACTTCAATACCTCTAAGAGACATGATGAAGCCAATTAATTTCCCTAAAGTTACAACAAACACACATTTATTTGGATTGAGTCTAACTTTTTACTCCCATAATCTTTCAAATATCTTATGCATCACTACTAGATGGCTGGCATTGGTTTTGGATTTTCCTAATATGTCATTGACATAGGCTTTAATAATATCATGCATCATAACATGGAATATAATAGTCATGACCCTTTGATATGTAGCTCTAGCATTCTTAAGGCTAAATGGCATCACCTCATGTGGGAAAGGAATCCAAGGTATTAAGATCTATGCAATTATCTAGTGTAGGATCAATAAGTATGGCCTTTCCTTTCTCCTATTTGGAACTTGGATTCATACCGTACTAATAGTTATAGCTTTGAAATTTGGCCTCAAGATGTTTGTAGTGTTCATATGGGTGTAAATCTCTTAGAATATTCACTTCCATCCTTGAGTGGGAAATCTTGATACATTGGTGTAGCATTGATGAGACTGCATGAATTTCATATAACTAAGGCTTGCCTAGAAGCATGTTGTATAATAACTCAAGATCTAACACATGGAAAAGTGTATCATGGGTTAAATGCCCAATGATAAATAGCAAACTAATGGTGCCCTATGACTCTCTTTCTTGATTATTATAGGCTTTGATAGTTATTGTTTTTGGTTGGAGATCTACCATTGTACCCAAGAAGCTTGATGAGCTTTAGAGACACTATGTTGAGGCCAGATCCATTATCAATAAGGAAAAGTTTCACTTTATGCCATCTAATACAAACTTTGATGTATAATGGATTATTATGGAGTGGGCTAAGAGAAGACATGTCACTTTGGTTGAATGTGACTTGTTGGGTTGCAGCTAGGTGTCCAACCAAATCTTGAAATTTATCAAGGGATATGTCACTAGTAATAGTGGATTGGGTCAAAAACTCATTCAAGATGTTTTTATGGATTATTGATATTCATAGAAAATATAAGATATAAATTTATGCTGGTGTCTTTTATAATTGTTCCACAATATCAAACTCTTGTCTTGGTTAGTAGTGAATGGTTTATTCTAAGGCTGAATAGTTGGTTGGATGATAGGTAAAGTGGTAGATGGTTGTGGCCTAGGATAGTAATCTTCAACCTTTGAGTTGTGATTTCACAATCAAAATCAAATACTAGACCATTATTGCTAACTGATGTTGGAAATGGTATGGGACCATACAAGACAAGTCTCAGTTGCCAGTGCATTTACATGTGGTCATGTGAAAAGAATAAGTTATTGCTATAAGATCCAAAAGGGGAAGTCCTAGTTTGTTGGTTTGTCTGTATGCACTCCCAGGTCAAAGAAGTATTATTTATGTGATTTGGTTGAATATTATTATTTAGCAATGGTCTAGGCTGATTAGTACTTGGTATAGGATTAATGGAGATGGTATGAACACTACCCCCTACAATACGACCTACAACCCTATTATAGTCATATGTAACTGCATGGTAGGTTTGTTGGTTGTTACCATTATAACTTTGGTTTTATCCATTGTTCTATCATTGTGGGTTCTAATACTAATTTTATTGGTTCTATTAGTTTGGATGTTGATTTTAATACTATTGATTTTGTTGCTACACTGGCCATTGTTGTTGTTGTTAATTATTCTGCTACTATTGATTGTTATGTCAAGGAAAGGGGTTTTAATAAATCTTAAGAGTTTGATTGGAAGTGGAAGCACCATTATCTAACTTTATCTCCCCATTCTCCAACATATTCATAATTAAATGTTTGATTTGGAAACATCTTCATAGATTATGCCCATTGACTCAATGATAGTCACATAATTCATTTCCACAGTACCAATTAGGATAAGGAATGCCTTGTAGATAATACTTTGGTATAGGCCAACTAATTAGATTAGAAATATAAATCTTGTGAAATATAGATTCAATAGGTTCTCCTAAGTCACTAAAGACATGATGTGTAGTCACAGTTCTTCTAGGAGGAGGGGTTTGTAATGGTAACGACTATTATATTTATTATTTAAGTTTTGGTTGTTATGCTTGTGGTATTGGTTAAAGAGGTTGTTGGGTAGGAGTAAGCTAAAATGGTGGTGAATATGATGTCTGTACCATTTTCACATGATGGAATTTGATTACTCCATTTCCCATAACATTCTTATTTCAGTTGAATTCCCTCAGTCTTTCATGGTTATTAGCCTATGCCAGTTTTGATGATTGCACTTAGATGGGATGTTGGTCATTTCCTTGATTAGTACCTTGATTTTGATTATTTGAATTAATATTGATGACTCCTTTATTGATGAGTGCCTTCTCGATCAACAAACCTTTATCAATGATCTCTTTGAATGTATGTGCACATTGTAGTTCTAGATGATAAGCTATCTCACTATGCAATTTTTTGTTAAACACAATGGCTAATTATTTATCTAGTAAAATATAGGTAAAATGGTTTTCAAGGTCTCTTTATCACTATAAATAACTTATAAAACTCTCCCCAACTTTTTGCTTTTCTTGTGTCAAGTCCATTAATGAAATCTCATGCTTAAGATTATAGGAAAAATGTTGTACAAACTTATCAAAAAGATCATCAAAATATATTATAAAATTCTTATTTAACTTTAAAAACCACTCCAAGGCTTGTCCAGCCAAGCTCCTTGGAAACAAAATCAAAAGGTATATGTCACTATATGCCATCAGTTGACATGTGATGAAGAATTCAGTCAAATGAGCTTTAGGGTTACCTTTCCCTTTATATTTATCAAATTTTGGTGGTTTGTATCCTGGAGGAAATGGTATCTACTAATATTATATGTTGAAAGGATAGGAACATATGTCATCCAATTTGAACTTTTTAGTTTTTTTACTAGCTTGAATGGCAGTAATTGCATCCTTCATCTATTGTAATTCTTGGGACATGAAACTAGAAGGGATATCATATTGAGGGAGAATTTGAGTTTGGATAGATGGTTGGGAGGTCATAAGTGGAACACTTTGACTAGGGTATGATGGAGATACCTATTGGGGGTATATTATTTGGGTTGGAGAATGGACCAGGAATACACATAGATGGATTAGGATGTACTTGAAATTGCACATTTGGTTGTGCAATGTTCTAGTTTGGGTTGGCGATAAGGGTTTGACTTGTAGGATTTTGTGGGTTGGGATGGAGGGATATAACTATACTATGCCTATTATGGTTGAAAAGGGACATGCTACTGACTAATCTAGCCTTGATATTGAGTGGAAATTTATGGACCAAGACCCTATCTCTAGATTTGTGGTACATTTTGAACCAATGCTTTTCTAGTAGGTACTTGAGAAACATGAGGACCTCCTTATTACATGAATCAATGTGAGAGAGTGAAAGTAGGTTATATATTCGACATATATTATTGACCAATATTTTCACATTGTTGACTAGTCATTGCTTGGTTTTGGATTGGCATATTAGTCTGTGACTGAAGAGGTATGTTCATTGTTACTTGGTGAGGTGGAAAATTTGTTGCCCCTAATTGAGGTGGCAATGTATTTATCTTTTGTTGCATTGATACACTAGAATGTGCCTATTGTTGTGGAATACTACTTGTTACTTATTGAGAAGGAGTAGGATTCATCACATTTTATTGTTGAGGTTTGATATTGGTCATTGTTTGACTACCTAATCCCATAGGTTGTACACTTGAGGAAGCAACTAGTTGAGGCTGGGGTGTAAAAATTCTACTCCTTGGTATGATCATCTACTCATGGGATTAACTATAGGCACATGTTGTTGGCTAGTTTTTTGTGCATTAGTACCAATTTGATCAATACTAGATGTTAGTTACACATTGTCCACTACATTTGGCTCACTATTCAGTGTAGAGACCGAAGACACTTATTTAATAATAGGCATATGAATCAAGTTATCTATTGAAACATTTTGCATGAATGGGTTGGAATTTAGATTCTCTTGTCTAGTTAATTCTATCAACACTCCTATTGAAATAACTAGGTCAATGAGAGGCATACTTACCATGCTCATCTGATTGAAATCATGTGCTAGATTCAAATATGTTTGATATGCTATCTGTATTTGGTTAAAGTGCTCTTCCATGATGTTTTTTCCTTGATTAGATATATTAGTATCTTGGCACATTGTTTAGACTAGAGCCATAGGATTTCTAGAAGAAGCATGTTGATCATAAATGATATTGTGGGCACTCTTACTAGACTTGGTAAATTTTCATGGGGGAAGTCTGCTAGAAACTTAGACCCTACCTCTATGGTTCTAACCAAAATATCATCTTTGTTCTCTAACAAATGTTGCTCAAACAAAAATGGATCATATGTGGAAGCTGTATTAGTAGAATATGACTGTTGAAGTATTAGCTCATCCACAACAGGTATTTTATCTAGGTATTGTGTGGTTTGCTCTTGGTCTATTCTAAAGAAGGTGGTGTGTTAACCAAATGTTAGCTAATAGATCTTGGTTTTGGGCCCCTAATTGAGTATTATAAGAGGGATAAGAATCCATCTCATAAGCAATATTATCTGCATATGGGTCTTGCACCATTTCTTCTTGTGCAACCACATTACTAATCCCTATATTGTACATGAGTCCACTAAGAGTGTATGAATACATGTTGGGATCCATAGTCAATGATTTTGTGATAAAAGGTCATAGAGTTATACAAACTCTAAAATGTACAATTTCTAAAATAGACAATGTTCTAACTTGGCCTAGATTTGTCAAAAGGATCAATAGATTTATGTAAAGGTTTGTGAGGAAACAAGTTAGAGTGAAGTATCTCACGTTTCACTGTTCACACAAAGGTAAGCAAGTAAATTGTTCCAAAAATCAAAATGTCAAACTTTAAGGTTAAAGTGTTTCAAATCAGTCTAATCTAGGAATTTATAAGTTGCTATGTCTTTTGGCCAAACACGACGTCAAAAGCTAGGCTCAAACAAGGCATATGCTAGGACTCTTGGCCAAATGGCATCAAAAGCTAGACTTTGAAAATAGATGAAAGTTTTAATGTAATAGATTTGAAACATTTCTAACAAACACTGGGATGAACTTGATCAACTAGGTATAAAGTATGAAACAAAAGACACTTTAGCAATAGTTTTTTTTTAAATGGTATAAAATTGGGTTCTTTTGACAAACAATCTAGACAAAGGAGATCAATATAAGTATTTTAGATAAAATATCACAAAAGTACACTTAGATTGGTTTGAAAATGTAGGAACAAATTTGAAACTCTATGCAAGAAGGTCTATGAAATAATATTCAAAATGTTTTGGGTAGCATAATGATGCTATACTACCCAAAAAGGTGTGATAAAAAGGTTTTCTTCAAAAACTTTCTAAGGCAAAGATGTTTTCCTACAATTTTGGTAGCATAACAATACCTTTCTTGACTAGACTTAAAGTCCAAGTGTTTTAGCATCAAATGGCTTAAATTTATGAAATGGTGATAATGATTATGAGTCTTTAAATGACCTTCAACCTAAATTGGAAATTAAACCTAAGTTCCCTCAAGTTTAGTACAAATGGCAAACCCACTTAATACACCAACCTTATGAACTTGTAAATGTGTAATTTTGAATTTTGATTATAAGTGAAGGACTTAAAAAACTTTGGTAAAGGTCTAGACTTAATTGGGTAGCATAAATGCAAAAAATTAGATGATATGAATCTCAAGCTTTTGATGAAATTTTGAACAAGGCAAATTGATGATCTCATGTGGACAACATAACACCTCTTTGTTCAAAGGAAAATTTGGACTATGTGTTTGGTTTGGATTATTTGTTTACACCAAGTTTTGACTCCAAACAAGACTTTAATATAGGACAAGACCAACTAATTAATCGCCCTTAGATCCTAAAATGACAAGGTTGCTTGGTATTGTTGGAATTCATCAATATACATCATTTGAGAAGATTTTAAGTGTTCATCCAAAAGTAAATGCACACTATATAGTAGGGTTTTTATACCCCCCCTTTTCTTAAATGACAGTACTACAACATGGACCTTGAGGTGCACCTTGCACCAATATTACTCTCATGGCAAGTGGGGATTTGTCTAAGATCTAACAAGTCTTTGAATGATTTAGGAGAATCAATTGCACAATGACTTTCATGATAAAAAATGCAAAAGAAAAACATAAATTTTGGCTCCATATCACTTGGATTATTGCAAAAAGATCGAGTCCTTTTTGCAACCACTACATCCTACTGTTCACTCAGTGTAGGCGATGTCTAAAGTACCACTACATTTCATGTGTAACTCCAAAGAAGCCAAATGAACTCAATGCTGGGAGATCAAACCTTGGGTCAAAACTTCCCTAAATAACTTGCAAGAGGTGATGAAGTCCCCATCGCAAGCCAAGATGCATAAAAATAAAGAAAGCATGAAAATAGAAAGACTTTAGGTCATTTTCAAGGTCACCCAAGCTTTGATGAGTTTTTGGGGAGTGTTTTAGATAACATTCTTTCTAAGCCTTGGACTAGGCTATTTGCAATGGGAATGGTGCTTTTGATTCCAAGGGTTCTCTATAGGGGTCAAATGGAAGAGCATACATGAAACATTCCTCGTTTTGCCAAACAAAGAATTGATTAAACAAATATTGCAAACAAAAATTGACAAGTATGTTCAATTTTAAACCCAAAATGAAAAGTTTGGTGGTGTTCATTTGATCCCTTAGTCTTAGTTTCAAACTTTGAAAACATTCACCAAAACATCTAAATTCTTTGTTAAACACCAAAACAAGGTTCTTAATTGATTTTTAACTATGCAAAGGTGATTTAAACATGTTTTGAACAAATATCAAGCTTGGTCCTATAGCAAAATTGTTAGCATGTCCTTTAGCTTTGAAGCTCTTTTTAGCTTAGAACAATGAAATTTAAAAAAGTAGCTCTCAGGTCTATGTTTTTGGAAAAAACACAATGACCAATGTCGATTATTACCACTAACATTGGTTACTCTAGCTAACTGAGACTTAACTGATGTTAGTTTTACTAACTGACATTGATTAAGATAGGTAACCGATGTTGGTATTAATTACTAACATTGGTTACTATGTAAAACCATGGCAAATAAAAATGGCAAAATAAAGTTAGAAAATCAATTTTCAAGAGTTTTAAAGGCTCAAATAGATATTTTAGAGTTGCAAAATGATCTCCTTCATATGTAGGATGTATCTAGTCCCACTAGGTATGCCATTATGTGATCTAGGAATTTGACTCAAGAGAGGATGATTAGTATGATGTTAGTTCCAAAATGAAAATAAAATGAAATAAACACACTAATATCATAACATATTTAGGCCTAGACACTAGGGAGAGCTTAGCTAACAAAAAAAAATGACAAACACAACTAAATAGTAAGGAATCAAACACAATAATTCCTTCACCTTTCTTGGATACTCCAAATGCCTTTGTAATGGTGGTTTGCTCAGCTTGTGCTCACAAAGTCCTTGGAAATGGAAGCTTGGCTACCTCCATCTCTCCTTGGCACCTTTGGCTTGTGGCTTGGCTTGACTTGGAATAAATTTGGCATGGTAACACTAGTTGTAATGGCTTCTTAAAGATATGCATTATAACTTTGCCCTAAAATAGCTTAGAAATGATGTTGTGAGGCCTCCTATTTATAGATTTTTGGATTTTATTAGAATCAACCTCAACCATCCATCCTGAGATTGAGATGTGTGGTTGAGGATTAATTCAATTTTTGGAATTAAGTTTTTAATTATCCTCATCATGACATTGGAAGAAGGGGAAATTAAGAGACATGGAGGGCATCAGGGAAGGCATTGATGAGGCATGAAGGGCATGAATCCTGATATTTGTGGCATTTATGGCCTAGGGATGTCTTCCCAAGAAATGAGGTCACTTGATGATGCAGATATTTGAATATTCATTTTTAAAAACAAGTTTTCAACAAGTTTCTATGGAATTATTAATTATGCCTTGATTTGGGTTAATTAGCTCTTAAGCATGATTAAGCACCTTGTACACAAATTACTCAAATTAATCAAAATGCCTTGTTATTGGTCCTAAATTTGATTGGATTAGAATTAGAAGGCACTATCAGATGTGTTGGAATTGTATTCCCATTTAGGATGTTAACAACAACAAATACCAAAGGCATGCATCTTGTGTAGAATACTTGATAGGGAAGAGCAATCTAGAGCACCTAGGTGCAAATTTGGCATTTTGACTCAAAATGATCTAATCAAAGTTAGCTAGCTCATAAATTGCATTGCCCTATTTAGGGATACCCTAGCCAAAATCTTCACTTGAATATATCAATTTCAACTCATTTAATGCATTTTAGTGTTTTTAGGCTAAATTGTGCATTTTAGGTAAAAATTGGCCAAAAGTTTAGTTGGAGGTTATTGGTGGCTAGTTTTAGGTGTCTATAATATGAGCAAGTTTATACATGAGTTACAAAAGAAAAATTAGTCTCTAAATTCAAATATCACTTTATTGAAAAATTATATTTCATATACAAAGCATACACATTGTGCTAGTGTGAACCATGTGTTTTCATCTTCACATACCAATTATTTGCCTCATAAAATCAATATTAGAAGATAAAATAAAGTCACCTAATGAAAATGATTCTACAAGTGAAAAAAATCCAACCAAGAGGTCAAGTGATATTCTAAGGGAGATTATTAGAAATAATGTGATGAAATTACCTTCTATGTATCCTATGTGAAATCCAAATATTACTATGCATATCATAGAATGCATGGTCACCATACTGATTATTGTTTTGCATTAAAATAAAAATATAAAATATAAATTATCCCAAAGCAAAGATGTCAAATGAACAAAAATGTGTACCAAAAGATGCTTCAAAACAAAAGGAAAAGCCTTTACCAAATCTATCTCAAGATTTAAATGATGCATCATTAAAGGTGGATGAGCCTTCACATGATGTGAAAGTTACCAATGTTCCAAATTCTCCAAAAGACATACCAATTATTCCAAAGAATTATCCAAATCAAGAAATTTTAAAAGAATAATCCCAAATGATAATGTTATAGAATAAACAAAATGCATCTTTTTATAATGAGCAAGAGAACATGTTCAATGTTTTTCCAGTTTATATCCCACAGGTTGCCAATGATGAAAATAAATAATAAACATCAATTTCCAAGAAGAAGCTCCAACCAATGGTGTGGTTGGATATTCATACATAGATATTCAAATTGTCAAACCATTTATTCAAAAGCCATTTATTTAAAATAAACGCCCACCCATCTTGCCATTATCCTTAAATACTATTTAAATATTTGATCTTAATGATGGTACACAATGGTGTGTCCTTTATAGGCCTTGATGTGATCATATTGTTTTATGTGCTTCAGTGCTATATTTACCTTGACATTTTCCTTCTATATTCTACATGGTTACGTTCACAGATGATATAGTTGTCTTAGCATTTTGAGGTGAGGTAACTACCATTTCCTATCTTTAACTCACCTCAAAAGGGGGAGGGGGGAATATTAGTGGGGGAATGTCATAAAGTCATGTTTTCCACACTTGGCACATTTTTCAAATTCAATGGGGGCATATCATATAGGCATGACTTCCACACATTCATAATTTTTAGATTCAATGGGGGCATGCTTTAGAAACATGTTCTTAACACCTATTTAGTATTCAACATCTCTAGATTATAGTGGGGGCATGTTTTGAAAATATGTTCTCTATATAGGTACTTATATAAGTTTTTAAATTTCTCCATATATAGTGGGGTCGTGCTTTGGAAACATGTTCTTTACACTTACATAATTTTTTGAATTGGCCAACACACATAGCTATATGATTTAGATTCATAGTTGTGGTAGAATTATATACATTGGTACCATTTTTATACAAAATTTTAGCATGAGACATATCTAAGATGCATATGTTATGTAATTTGTGCCTAATATTCTAAAATCCAAATCACTTTCAGATTTTAAAACTCTTTTATGTATTGATACCCTGATTGAACTTTTATGGACTTTATTGAGCTAATAGACTACAATAGTTGGTTCATTTTTTGGTATTATTGAGATGTTTAAATCACTCAATATTTATAATTTTTTAGGTTGGACATGATTTTATCATCAAGCCTCATGAGGTTATAAGTATCATTGGGTTGCATGTTTGAGATAATCTCAACTTTTAGGTGGAAACTCATCTATGCTCCAAAGTTGGGGGCATGTGCCTTCCAATCTATCTCTATCTATCTCCTTTGATATATGCACTTTTAAGATTTAACTATATTTATCCTAATATCAATTTCATAGCCTTAAAATGATACATCTCTTTCAAATAAACTTGATAATAGGCATGGTAGTTACATAAAAACACATGTGTACTCATAAACCATGCTCTTTCAATTTTAGTCTATTTCAAGTACTTTAAATCCTAGATTATATGCAATGATTATTTATTGCAACATTCTCTTGGTTGTAGGTCATTCACCAGAAAAACACTCAAGCTAGGAACACATAAAGACAAGGTGTGTTTTACACACTCATGTACACATTCCTTTCCTTTAAACTAGTAATTTCATTACTAGATTAAAGTGGGGGAAATGTAGATGATATTTATGGGTTATATAACAACTTAGTCTTTTACACTTGGAAAACTTAAACCTTGGTTGTTTCTCTTTGTTTTGGACCTTTCCCACTTCTACAAGTCTCACATTTGCTCTATCTTATGCCTCTTTTCCTATATCTTAGTATGATAAATCTTATATTGATGACCCAAGTTTTGTATCTTTCCCATAATTCCTAAAATGTAATTATCTTCCACTTTTGCAAGTTCTGAAGTTGTACCTAATTTCTTGCTTCTTAGACACTAATGTCTGGGATAGACACTAATGTTAAAGTTAGTGTCCTAAGTTGACACAAGTGTCTAGTGCCCTAAAGTCATATATTTTATAAATGAAATGTATCTAAATGGTCAGACTAAGTGATTTAATGTGAGTTAATTCTCCAAAGGGATTGATATAAATACAAGATCAACCCTCATTCATTCCCCACCTAGCAAAGACCAAGAGAGACCAAAAAAAATTATCAAAAATACTCTCTCAAGCATTGAATTGAAAAAAAATCCCTATTTACATACCATTCATAGGTAAAACACATCTACAAGTCTAAATTACTAAATGAGAATCCCAATAGCCTAATTTTCAAAGTTACAAGCTAGATCAGTATTTACTTACTTTTCACACATTGTATGATTCACACATAAGCCAACATGTATGGGAGAACTACATCAATCTGAGGTCCTCTTTAGAGTATTGGATATGTAAGAAATGTTCATTTACATAGGGGTCTTTGGGGTCAACTTGATAACATGTGACCACTAATCCATTTTTCCCCAATGTCACTATGAATATGAAGAACTAGGGTTTTGAAAATTCATGAGGAGTGACAATCCATGACACAGATCTGAATACACTAAAGTGAAGGAAAATCCAAACTTAGAAACATCTAGGTGGTCACATCCTTTTCTATTAGGTATTACTTATAAGACACTTTCATCAAACCTAAATAGCAGCATTAATCTAACCATCCTAGGCTGATGTTAGTGTCTAAAGCTCTAAAAGTATCAGATCTAGAGTGTGATGACTATTTCAAAATCACCTTCTAGCCTAATTTATACTTGTTCTAGATCTAACACCATTTTTAACATTATAAAAAACTAAGTATTTTAGTTTTTTGTCATTTACAAGCATATCTTAGTTGTACTTTCTATATTTATCCTATTCTTAGCATAAAAAATTCAATGTATGCTTATATATGAGTTTAACACCTAATTGGCCTACTATAGATCTGATTATCACCCTTGTACATTGTAATTTATATATAATTAACCCTATATAATCCAAAGTTAGGATCCTCATCCATTTTAGGGCTAAACATAAAATATAAACATTATAGAGTTATATAGCTTAAAGGTCTAACTGACTACATAAGTTAATTTTATAAATTATTTACTTAAAATTTAAGTCATTATGACTTTGCTTAAGTTAATTTATTTTAAAGGGGTTAGATTCAAATAAAAAGGTAATTAATTCAAATTGAAGGCTTTAATAAGACTTGAATGAGATTATTTGAAGGAAGAATTCATATAGGTACAAGATCTCTAGTTGATATTTCATACTATGTTATTATTATATTTTAAAGTCTCTAAGATTAGGTATCAATTTCAATAAGACCAAATAATGCTTTCTTTTATGGTGATGTGTATTTATTGGTATAGCCACGTATTTACAATTTTATTATTCATTTACGAACTGATTATTTGAAAATGTCCAAAGATTTACTCTCTTGATGTCTATAGAATAGTACAACCATATGTGCTTGGATCACATCTATACTTTGCTAGAAAATGATGAATAATTCATACATTGTATGCCAAATCATTGGGTTATATAAGTATATAATATATTTTATTAATTGTAACATGAAATTAGTTATGGAATATTATGATTTCTAATAAAAATATTTTTTTAATTCACACGACTTGAGTCAAGATTTATTTGTTTCTTTTTTGTCATTTTCATAATTAGTTACCTCATATTTCCATTCGTTAGTTTGTTATTTTACTTTATTTTTAGTTTATAGTATTTATTATAACTCTATCCTCTTTAGTTATGTAGTTATTTTAGGCTTACCTTTTGCTTTTCTTTCCTACTTTTATGTGGCTTATTTTTTCCTATTTCTTGTAAATTTGTCTATTTTGAATTATTAGAGAGATAAGGAAGTTTTTATATATAAAAAATAAGAGAAATATTGAAAGGTATAAAAATTAGAGTCTTTAAACCTTTAGGAGTAATCCTCTTCCATAATATCCACTTTGTCAGATATGTAAAATTACATATTCTAAAACCTTTATACATTTTCATAAGAACTGATGAGAAAGCATATGAGAGATGGTTGAATATGAAAGTTATTACTCTACAAAATATTATTGTTTTATATGTGATTACTTTTGTATTTTATGAATTTGATTTGATAAGTGAATGAAATAAATTTTTCTTCATATCTAAATATTAGTCTACTTTTGTATTTGAATATGATTTACTTGGATAGATTATTTGGTTTCCCATAATATATTAGGTTTATTTGATATGTTTAAACTTCAACTCTTGACACCTTAAAATACCCCTCTTTGCATGTATAAGTACTAAAATTTATTCAACATGTCCATATGATTAAAATGGTATGGTTCCATTTTAACCTTTATGATAGGTGAACAGGTAGATTGGTTGATGGTATAAATTTCATCATCAATAGATTTCTAGTTAGTTACATATAGGATAAGAAAGCACCTAAGGAAAGAGTTGTTGAATTTGAAAATGACATAAAAATATGTGCTCATACGTAGTTTGGATATATTTTTTTATCTTTCATAGGGGTTATATCTACATAGTAGTTCTACATGTTTAAAATAGAAATGGTGGGATACACTACAAGTTATTAATGGAGGTTGTTGGCTAGTGTTAAAGCCCTAAGAAGAAGCATCCAGAATCTCAATTACTATATAAGGACTACAATACCAAAATTCAAAAAAAAAATCTTGGAGCCTTAAGAATACTCTACCAAAATGATATAGATAGAGAGTGAGTGAGTTCAAGAGTGATAAGACATGTAGCCTTGTGTGAGTGATGGAAGGTCTAAGATAGAATGAGACCCATTATTGTAATAAAAAGATTGCATTTTTCATATTATAATTATAGATTAACATATATTTTAATCTCTAGATATAATGTAAGTAACCATAATTTCAATATTAATATAAATATTTTTTATTAGATAAGGTGAATAATTAGGTTTTGAAGGGTTCCTACAACCACTAGCAGAACAAAAAGAGTAATTAAAAGGGTTTTGAAATATGGTCCCACAACCAATAGGTTTTGGAGGATCACACAACCTTTAAAAGTCACATCAAGATGTTTTTGAGGCTCCCACAACCATAATGAACACATCTATAGGGTTTGGAGGATCCCAAAACCTAGGCACGTAAAATAAAAAGAGGGTTTTAAGGGTCTCACAACCATTAAAAATGAGGGTTTTAAGGCACCCACAACTAAAGCACAATAAAATATGTTACTAATCAATGAAAATTGAAAGACTAGTGCCCTTAAACATAACTTCCTTGAGACTTACATTGTAGAATAGGAGTCTGCCAGGGGTAGAAGGTCTTCTGCCACCTAAGAATTCTGCATAACCTTTGCATAACTGAAACACAATAAGTGGGATTTTCCTTCCATTAGACCCAACAAGTTGGATTCCTCTATCTTCCACTCTAATAATAAAAAATTTATTTGGTTTCCATAATCCATCACAATCAAAACTGAGCAAGATTTAAAATAGTCCTTCATAGGTCTATTCTTCAGTAAGAATTTCACCCATCCTCTATAGACCTTGAAATAAAGTAGGATTTTTTAGCCAAGCATGAGAAATATATTCAAATTCTTGGGAAAACCCCATTACCTAGAAGATTCAAGAGTGAGATTCTCTATCATCCACTCTGATAATATGAGTTTTGATTTAGTTTCCTCTATCCACCATAATCAAAACTAATTGATATTGAGTATAGTCCCCCGTAGGTCTAGTTTTTAGCAAGATTTTTGTCCATCCTTTATAGACCCTATTTAGGTGTAATCCTCTATCATCCACTATAGTGATATAAGTTTTGGTTTAGTTTCCTCTATCCACCACACAAAAAATTAACCAAGTCTGGATACAGTCCTTTGTAGGTTCCTTCTTCAGCATAGGTTTCACCCTTCCTCCACAAGACCTTATGGTGACCCCTCTATCCCCCCCTTGACTAGGTATCTAGATACATATCTAATCCTCTCCATGTTAATAATTTTAAGGTAGGGTTGAAATATATCCTTACCATTTATCAAACTTGAATTTTTTTCCATACCCCCATGCACCCCCATGAACTTATACCTAAGCCACCCAATCATGGACCAAGAGGGTAGTAATAGTTAGGTTCACTAGGCCATTCATAAATAAAAAAAGATTATGACAGATCTCCCTAAAGGAAGGTTAGATTTGCTTCTATAAGCTACTAAAATGATTCCATTTTCTTTATAGGCTATGAGATATGGAAGTCTTTACACATGGCCTTAAAATAATCATAAACTAGACATGGTCAAGTGAAAATAGTATGATATTAGGATTAGATAACACCTATAATATGGTGTAATATTATCATAAGTGTTCATCCTAGTTTAGACATATGGCCATAACTATCGATCAAGATCCAAACACATGCCATTACTATGAGAAGGGCCACATAGATTTCCCCACAATTCATCCTCTAGGTTTGGATCTGGGTCATCATCCTCATCTCCCTGGTCCTATTCCAGAGTATCTATCCCTTGTTTTGAATAAAAAATAGCTCCTCCATTGGTCCTCATGAATAATGGAAAAATTATATATTACATTTTCTTTATAGGTCATGAGATATGGTAGTTTTTACACATGACCTTAAAATAATCATAAACTAGACATGGTCAAGTAAAAATAGTATTATCTTAGGATTAGAAAATAGCTTTGATATGGGGAATTTCTTATCCTGAGTGTTCAATCCATTTTGGATGTATGGCTATAACTATTGAGCAAGACCCAAACAAATACCATTATTGTGGAAAGGGCTGCATAAATATCCCCACTATTCACCCTCCAAGTTTAGATCAATATATTAATATAAATACAATTTTAATGATATATATTATGTTTTATGTTAATTTAAATACATGGTATAAGGAAGTTATTTATTGGATTGGATAGCCATGATTACATCAGTCTCTCACAATAAATAGGTAAGCAGAAGGTTAGGGATAAACACTCAAAGTATAAAAGTCTATATAAGATTATAGATAGATATTTGAATAAGTACTAGAATTAAGATAATACATGGCATTTAAAGAAGGAATGTAAAGTGATAAATGTGTAAGAGGTCAAACCACTAGATGATACACAATCCTTAGGTGAAAATCTCTCTAGTGAAGGAGATGGAGATGTATATCTCATAGACTAAAGTTCACATGGAAGTAATGATGTATGGATGATTGATTTAGGTGCCTCATATCATTCTAAATCCTGTAAGGGAGTGGTTCTAAAAATATGAATAATATGCTAGTGGTGATGTATTTTTGGGAGACAAATCTACCTAAAATAACCTGGGTAGAGGAAGAGTGGATTTAAGTTTAGAGATGGGAGGATCAAGACTATACCTAGTATTTTTCACATTCTTGACCTTGTAAGTAATGTAATCTCTATGATAAAAATGATTGATGTTAATTTTTAGGTCTCATTTAGTAGATATGGCTACAAAATGGTACATTAAGCCATGGTGTTGTCAAGGGGTGTGTATATGGGTACACTATTTAGACTTGATGTGAGTGTGGTAAGTAAAACATGTAAAAACTCTATTTTTATTGAGGCTAAGGTTGATTTAATAAAGTCCACAATACTTATAATGGAAAAGATAATGATTTGGCATTGGAGTTTTTATCATATGGGTGAAAGAGATATGCAAATGATGCATAATAAATATATGATGAAAGGGATGTAAAATTTTCCCTTAGAGTTTGAATATATGAACATTGAGTCTATGACAAGAAGAGTTGAGTGAAATCCCCATAAATGTTGACTAGGCAAGTGAAATATCTCAAGTTATCCATTATGATGTTCATTCTATGTGTATTTTATAGATAAATAATTTCAAAAGACCTAGATATAATTAACTTATAATAAATATGAAGTTTGTAACAAATTCAAGGAGTTCAAAGCCCTTGTATATAACTACAAAAACAAGAGGATTAAAGTGTTGCACATAGATAATAGGAGTGAATACTAGTCTAATGAATTTAGTGAATTATACAAGGAGAGTGATATTATAAATTCAAATAAAAATCCATACAAACTATAAAATAATGGATTAATAGATTAGATGAACAAGGCTCTGATGGATAAGGCTTGAAGTATAGTGAATGGTGTGCACTTAGAGTAGAATTTTGGTTGAAGTCATGGCTACTACTTGTTACCTTGTCAAAATATTACTCACATTAGTATAAATTGAAAATAATCCAAAATAATGGTAGACTAGTAATAATATAGTATTAATCCATGCTTACAATATGTGTGAAACTTTGGCTATGGTGCTAACTTCTGTATTCCAAAGGAGAAAGGATCAAAACTTGACTTTAAGTTTACAAAGTGCAAATTTATTAGATATGGAAATTATTTCAAAGGATATAATATTTAAAATATTAAAAAAAATAAGGCAATCTATAGTTAAAATTTAGTCTTAAAGGAGGTGCACAAGGTTTTTGCGTAGGAAGAAACAACAAAGGAAGAAACTATTAGAGTTTTCTATACTAGGTTTTCTAATTAACTAGTCTTATGTTTATTTACACTCGATTAACCTAAGATTTAATTTGGGAGTTAGTTTAATTGAATTTAGGATTTAACTAAGTGCATAATTATGTTATTACTAATTAAGTGAATATCCATTATAGGTTTTATGTGAATACATAATAGTTATTTTTTAAAACAAACTATTATATGTCAAAACCATTTATCTTTCCTATTAGATAGGCATTTTCATAGTGTGATGTATGAGATAAATGTGGAGTGTGTAGATTTTATAATAGCTTGAGAAATAATTTTTCTTATTTTTATTCTTTTTTATGAGGTTGATTATTGGCTTAAGCATTACTGTGGTTTTGCTATTCAAAATCCTGATCTCAGATCTATGAATTCATGTTTCTCATAATTCATATATGGTATTAAATATATGTTATTATCAGGTAGTATGATGATTTCTTGAGTGAATTGTCTACACCTGATTGAAAATTGAATTTTTTTCATTTTAAATAGATGTTCACAACTTGTGTATTAGAATTTGCATTGTATGATGTTTTATTAAAGAATTTTTTGGGTATTTTCCACCATACATTGTTGACTACCCACTAATGATTATATAACCACAAATTAGCTACCATATGTAAGTCATATCTTTTTATGGAAAATATGTTGAGCTACCACATTTATCTACCACCTTTAGTGGCCTTGGAAATACTATCAACATATTCTAAACATAATCCTCTTCCCACGTTAGTGTCTCTTAGTGTCCCTTGATGTTCTTCTTAGTTCTAGTCATGCATTTATTGGTATCTCCTCTAAAGGAAAACCAAATCCTAAGACAAACACCCTTAAAAAACTTGCATAATCTCCCTATGAGCCTCACAAGTCTTCTAAGTCTATTAATACTTAAAAACTATTTAGCTAAAGGAAGGTATTTTATCAATGTGGATTTTGTGGTGGGACAAATCATCTTAAGTAAAAATGTTATAAGAAGATGGATGCATTAAAAAAAACATTAAATAAACACAATATTTATGTTCCTTATCCTTATTATTTAAATCCTTCTTCAATCAAAGTTAAAACACTCTATGGAAAGGCATTGACCACTTCACATGATATTTTGTTTATTGACTCTAGTTATTCTCACCATATAACATATTCTCACAATTTTCTCTCATCTCTTTTTTATTACAACACTTCTCAAATTGAAGTTGGAAACTCTTATTGAATTGATGAGTTGGGTTTTTACATAGTTCCAATGCAATACAAGTGCATCAATGATTTAATTTTTGCTCCCAAAATTTCCACTAATTTTTTGTCTATATATCAAATATTTAATTCAAGCACTAGGAAGATTATGGATTTATTCCCATGTAGTGATGTGATAAGAGAATTATAGGATCCATAGGATTTATTTGAAACAAGTGTTGTAAATCATCATTCACATCTTTACAATTTTGATAGATTTAAGCCCTATATAAGTTAATATTTTTTACTTATGTTGATTCAGTGATCAAATTGTGGCATGAATGCTTTGGTCACCTTAACTATAGATACTTACATTAGATGACTGCAATTTTTTTTTATTCATCTTCCTAAAGTATCATGTATTGATGGATTTTTTCATGGATGGATGCTTAGAAAACAACACCAAGACCCTTTCACAAAAGGTAAGGCATATTGAGCAAAATTTCCACTTAAGCTCGTACATAGTGATCTCATTAAATTTCATAATCATTAATTTTATAGAGAAAAATATGTACTCATTTTTATTTATGATTTTTATAGAAGAGTATGGGTGTAAATTATCAAGTAAAAAACTATTTTTTTTGAGAAATTAAAACTATTAAAATAATTTTTAGACAAATAATCATCTCTTTCAATGGAGAAGATATGTATAAATAATAAGGGGAGTATGCAAGTAAAGCATTTTAGGCATTTTGTACTAAGCATGACATCTTGAATCAATTAACGATGACCTATACTCCTTAAAAAAATGGTGTCATTGAGTGGAAGAAGAAAAAATTTAAAGGAGATGGAAATTTGTATGATTTAGTCAAAGGAAATGGCTCTTGGGTTTTTGGTATGAAGCGGTTAGTTGTATGAACTATTTATAGAACTGAATACCTCACTAGGCAATGCATAATAAAACTCCTAAATAATTTTGAGTATGGATAAATCTTGATGTATCTAGGTTTAATGTGTTTGGAAGTAAGGCATGGGCATTTGTTCCTAATGATAAGTGAAAATATATGGAGAAGAAGAGGAAAATAATCATCTTTGTTGGCCATTATGAGGATATTAAGGCTTATGAACTTTTTGACCCAGTCATTTGTGATATTTTATTTCAATGGGAAGTAAAATTTAAAGACAATTTCATTCCACTCAAGTTGACATCTCCTCCCTATCCACCATTTATTGTTCCTTCATATAATTATGAGAAATTAATCTTTGATGTTGTTAATGCCACTAATGATACTCATACATAACCACCTCTACCTATTTCTCAATCTATGTCTAAGTAGGCCAAAATTACAATGAAAAAAACTAGTTATTTAGTTGGTTATCCTTCTAAACCTAATTGCACTCATTGTACTTGATCAAAGAATTCTAGTGTTTCTTAAATTATCTAGTATTGTTCTATGAGTTGATATAAAAATAAATGTGAGATACTACTATGCAAAAGGAATATTACTCACTAATGAATAATAATAAGTGGGAATTGATGCATCTTCCTAAAGGAATATTTTTGTGTGTGTTTTAAATGGGTATATAAGATTAAATATTCAACAACTAGTTCTATTGATAAATATCAGGCATGACTAATATAAAATGGATTCTCATAGGTTGAAGGAGTTGACTATTGTGAAGCATTTTCCCTTATTGTAAAGATGGATTTTACATTATTAAAACACATCATTGGTTGGTTTAGTATATGGATGTGAATATTGTTTTTATACATGGTGAAATTCAATATATCTTCACAAAGAAACCTCAAGGATTTGTGAAATAATATTCATTTGTATACAAAATATATCACTCTCTATATGGTCTCAAACAAGATCTTCAATCTTGGTATGAGAAGGTGGATAATTATCTACTCAGCTCTGGTTTCACTCGTTATTCCTCGAACCCTAATGTCTACATCCAAAAGAAATGGGATAATATTATGATACTAATCCTATATGTTGATGATCTCATCCTCATAGGCATTTTAGACCCCATGATTTAGGATGTCAAGAACAAGTTTATGGATCACTTTGACATGATATAAAGGTAAATTTGCATTTTGGGTGAAAACATATGGGTTGTAAATAAATTTTAAATTAAAAAAAAAAATCAATGGAAGCTAGAGAAGTATAATTATTTCTTGGTAGAAAAAAGATTATCATAGGTAAAGGGAATTGAATTTAGTGAAACCTTTTCTCTTACTGGGAAATTATCTTCCATTATATTTATTTTAGTTATAGATACTATGTTTGATTTTGAGATAGATCAAATGAATGTTAAGTTTTTTTCTCTATATGGAGAGCTTGAAGAATAAATATACATGTCACAACTATATAGTTTCAAGGTGAAATGAAAAGAGGACTTAGTATACATACTGAACAAATACTTATATGTCTTGAAACAATCACCCAAGATGTGGAATCATAATTTCAACAATTTTGTAGTTAGACTTGGCCTTACATGCAACAAATTTGATCCTTGCATTCACTAAAAGGAAGAGGCTTATAACTTTTTAATATTAGTTATACATGTGGATGACATTTTATTGACTATAAATGATAAGAGAATGATCAATCAGGTGATGTCTTAACTATATTGATAGTTTGACATGAAAGATCTTGGTGCTACAAGAATCATATTAGGCATGAATTTCAAATGAGACCATGTGAAGAAGAAGCTTTAGCATGAATTCTCAGCTATATTTATAATTTGGCATGAAATATCTTAGTGCTACAAGATTCATTTTAGTCATGGATATAAATTAGATCATGTGAAGAAGAAGATCTAGCTAGACTAGAGGAATTATGTTGAAAAAATAATGGAAAGGTTTAGGATTAAGAATATAAGTCTCTATGCACACCTTTTTTAATTTTTAGAACTATCTAATGTGAAATGTAAAAAGACACAAGATGAGTTTGAATACATGGTTCATGTTTCATATGTTATTTCATTTAGAAGCCTAATATATGAAATGGCTTGTATAATACCTAACAGTGTGCATGTAGTGGGAGTCACGAGAAGATTAATGTCTAATTTAGGAAAGGACCATTAGATGGTGGTGAATAGGATCTTCAAATTTATACATAAGGCTTCTAACTATATAATTTCCTATTAGGTGATTTTTTTTGAAATAAAGATATTGAATCTATAGGGATTAATGGATTATGATTGGGATGGAAATCTTGATTATTATTGATATACCAATGTGTATGTGTTCATGTTTTTTGGTGGAGTTGTAAGCTATATGATAAAATAATAGGCTAGTGTTGTGTTGTCCACAATAGAATCCAAGTACATTGCAACTTCTCATACAATAAATGAAATGTTATAAAATAAAAGGTTATGTTTTATAGTTGGGTCCACTCAAAAGGATGTAAAAATAGATTATGATAGTCAAATAATTATCTATTTAGAAAAGAACCTTGAGATACTCAAAATAAGGTGTTATGAGTAGTTCTGTAACATGTCAATAAATGAAGTTGTTACAATACACTTTTATAGTGTATATGTTAGACTAAACGTGTGTGAGAAACATCTTGGTGACAATTTGACATGGAGCTATTAAGAATCATTACACAATGATAACTTTGGCCAGTAGTTGTTCTAACTACAAATTCCCTTGTTATACAAACATTACAAAGTGGGTAGTGGGTATAGGCATGTGTCTTATTGGGAAGAAGGGGATGTTTGATAAGAATATGATTAACTCATAAACTATGAAATGTATAGAGTGAATGCAATCTTACATGGTCTAGTGTATGTATGATATTTATACATGGTTAAATGTATTGATGTTGTAAGTAATTGCATGAATGTTTAAGACACACAATCAAGTGCATACATTGTAATATACAATAAAGTGTTGTGTGATGATTATAGAACCTTAAAACGTTTTTAAGATTGTAAAATGGTTTTAATTTATGATATAATCAATAAGGTTAGTGTTTTGGGTTTTACACCTGAAATGGTTTTCCTAGGTGAGATATTGTGTTATTCCATGTGATTTTTATTTTCATGTATGTTTAAGATTCATTTAAAATAAATATTCTTTGTATTAGTTTTCATAAATAAGTATTATTCTTAAAAAGAACCATAATTCAAAAACCAATGAAAAATAAAAAAATAACATACATAACCCATTTTCATGCCAAATAAGAGATCACTATGGAGAAGCCATGATATTTATAAAAGGAAGAGCCATGCTTTGAAAGAATGTTGAATCTTCCCTAGTAAGAAGAGAATAAAGGCTAAACCTCCACTTTGGATGACAAGATGAATCATCAATGAATATCAACACCAATAATGAAAATTAATTTTTAATATGCCTTTTTAATAATAAAATAAAAATTAGAATGGGAAAAAGTGGATGTGAGACCATAAATCCACATGCATGTGCTAAAATTTACCATCTCGACCGTGACAACCAGCTTAGACCAAAAATATTTTAGAACTTTTGATATCATAGTCAATCCATAGAAATAGCCTCAAACCTTATCTTAGATGTGTTAAGATAGCATAAATGGACTCAAAAGCATTCCCAATGGAGGAAAAAAAAAGAGATAAGAAGACAAATGGGAAAAATTTAAGCTTCACCTAGATAGAAAAGAAATAATGTCCAAGAAGAAAATAGAAAAGGAAAGCTAATATTTCAAGAATGACACTGAATATATATAAAAAAAAAAAAAAAATGTGTTGATTCCACTGTTGAAGAACACCTCCCTAAATGAAGAGTATCACCAAGAAGAAACAAGCTTTTTTCCCTTAAAAAAGCCATCCTAATCAGAAGAATAAAGTGCCATCTAAGTTCTAGAGGGGCACCTATTTGGGGCAAGAGTTATTATAGATCCATACCACCTTTAGCCTATTTTTTGAAAGAATAACATTTCCAATATTGGGCAGGCTAATTTAGAAGAATAGAGATGAAAATTTAAAGCAACCACAAGAAGAAAATGGAGTCCTAGAGACTAAAGGAGGAAATGGGAACACATACTAGAAGAAGAAACTAAATCAAGAGATGTCCAAAAATGGGAACCATTTCAATAAGAATGATAAAAAAACTACTATTACCAAGGTATAATTTATAATAAAAGGCATTGACCTCAACTAAAACTCACCAAACATAGCCCAATGACCTTCAAGAACCATAGCCCAACAAAGAAAAAAGGAAAAAATCCCTTTGCAACTTTATTCACAATAAAAGGCTAGAACAAAGTTAAAAAATACATATAAAGAGGAATAGAGGAATGAAGAAAAAATTGAAAAACAATCCCATTAAATGGGGAGAATCACATCAGCATCCATGAAGAAGTAGCTAGAAAGAAGAGAAACCAAGTTAGAAGCTAATAGCCTAGAGAAACAACAAAAAGGAACCAATGAGTGCCAAAGATGAACCTAGAAGAAAAGATATAGGTATCACTAAAAGTAGATAAAATTAAGATGATATACTAATCCAAACCTATTAAAAACAACATGGTCTAAAAAAAATAAACAACAATGAAATAAAGATCACTAGGAGATATCTAGGAGAGAATAGAAGATGAGATGATGGAAACAAATACACAAGACCCTTAAACCCATAAATGTAGAAGAAAAACATATCAAGACAATAATAGATATTTCACTTGAGAGAAGTATAGAAATAACCCAAGAGTAATGAACAATAAATAAACATGGGCATAACTAAGATCCCCATGAAGGAAGCTAGAAGATATGAAGAAAAAATGTTGTCCTCATTAAAAAGGTCAAGAAAAAGGAGAGATGAAAAACAAATTTAAGTAGAATAAATGAGAATAAATAAGAATAGGGAGGATTAGTATGGATTAAAAAGATCCCAAAATATCGTTGGATACATGGCTGATGGGATCCATTGAAAGGGTTGGGCAAAGTAGTTAATAATAATGATCTCATGAACTTTATTAAAAAAATTCAATCACATATTTTTAAATATAAATAAAATGGGAAAAATATTTATTTAATAAACTAATTTAAACATATCACTATGATAATATTAAAATTTATATAATGGTAGATACATATTTCTAAGATACTAAAAGTTGCCACCTTTAATAACCTAATAAGGCTGCAATCGTGACAAGAGATAAACTAGAAATTACACCAATGAGGCAAACTGAAAAGGTTGATAGAGGTAAATAATGTGAAATATTAGAATAATGATAGAAGTTTTTTAAAAAGAAATTAAGAAAAATAAATATGATGGGTACAATAGAAATTAAAAAGTCAATTAATCAAGGAAGAGTAAATTGTGATATGGAATGCAATTTTTTCTCTTCTTTTATTCCAATCTAAACCCACACACTTTCTTACATTCTTGCATATATTTTATAATATAGAGAGATGTGAAGGTTCTATAATGAATAATCTTAAGATTAGAATAAAATTCAATACTTGACATTCAACCCTCCCAATTTCAATTGTTGACTAATATATTATTAGAACCAAAATCATTTTTAATGGATTTTTTTTTAATTTCCATGAGTAATAGGTGGGATTAAAATATGATTAGTATTATTCACATCCCATGCTGGATCAATATATTTTTTTTATTTAGATAACCATAAAAATTAGCAAATTAGGTGGGTTTGTCCCACTTTTATAAACAATGGTATGAATTTTTTCAATCACCATTGATTAAGCTGACCTCTACCCATAAATTGGAAGTAAGAATAACTTGTTCTCCATTGGAAAAAATAAGTTTTAACTCTAATTAAGCATCCTTAGGATCTCTATTTTTTTAATATGATATGTTTTACATTATTTTGTGCAATCAATATTTTAATGATTTCAACATCTCGTTATTATTTGTTATAGCCAAACTATCTATGTGTATAAATGCATTGAAGAAAGAAATGAGAATTATTATTTTGAAGGAAAAGATTAATATATTAAATCATTTATTACATTCTTATATTTAATTTTTAATTCAGTGTTTCAAATATTAAATAAAATATTTTAAAAAGTCACTTGGTATGGATTAGAATCTTGTCAACTAAAAAATGTGTGCAATGTGATGACAATGTTAAATATTTACCAAAGTGTCAAACCATATGATATTAAAACATACATTGGAACATATTGTACTATAGGTATCCAAGTAAATCCAATTATGAGAATGATAGATCTCTCACCAAATTATTTAGACTTATGTTGCAGGAAATCCTTGTGCAAATGTCGATCAATACATATCTGTAGTTTTGGCCATATGACAGTTTGTTGATGAGAATGTAGTGGATATGTTTCAAATATTATTGTATAGTTATAATTTATTTACCATATAATGATATTATTTTATTTATAGGTATGTGAAGGATTGAATGTATGTTTAAAACATTGATTTTTAATGTTTCAATGCTAGTTGGGGAAAGAAATAGTGAGGGTGGGATATTTTGAGTTGTCTATGAACTCAACATGAGTTCAATTTAATTGATAAGGTATGATTTTCATATACATGTATTCCCTCAATTTATAATTTTCAATGGAAGTATCATATCTTGTTGAGAGTAGTAGTGCATAAGGATATCAAATTTATGTTGTTGTTCTACAAAAAAAGTACTAGCAATGGATAAGATGGAGGATTAACTTCAAAGATTTGGTGGATTGCTAGATTTGCCTTTAATGTTGTTCCACTTATGATGAATGTTAAAATCACAATGATCAAGAATATCAAGTTCATTTATATCGATATATATATTGGGGTGGAGTTGTAACAAAAATGTTCACTCAACAAGTTTTTCAGAGATGTGATGAAGGATGCCATAATTTGAAGGTCTCATATGTAGTTATTTAATTATCAGAAGATGTACAGTCACTTTGTAATGGATATTATGAATTTCACATGTTTCTACATCTATAATTATTTATTCAATAAAGTTTTTGATATATAAAATGGTGTTTTAGAATGGTTTACATAGGAGGAGATCACTCCAATAGAATTATGCATAAGCAGATGAATATTTTTATAAAATCACAAGGCCCTGAGGGTAGACACAAAAAATTGCTTGTACGCCTTTTTTTAAATTTATGAACATGACAATGTCTGTCATAAGGCAAATACCTTACTTTTTCTATAAGTAATAGTAGTTTTAGTGAAGAAGGCAAATCCATGTATGCATCAAATAAGGTTAAAGTTATAAGTGAATAGGTTGTAGTATGGAAGACACAATGTAGAATCATCTTGCCAATATTTAATCAAATTATCAGCTACACAAAGCATGTTTTTACCACATATGTAAAGAATCATGTGAAATGATGTCATGATGGAAAATACAATCAGTTGAAATCTTCCTAACATAAATTGAGGATGGTTCATGTGAACATACATCCTATAAAATTATTGATAACATATGGTGATATATTTATAACCTATTCTATATCTTCGATATATACTTAATAATATATTTTAATATAGCTTGGAAGGAAATAAAAGGCTTATTGTCCACATTTTCTCTCTAAATTAGAAGCATGTATGGCTTGTGAGTGTTCAAATTGTCATCATTACATGAAGGAAGATATTTTTTATATTCATTTTTTTTCAATCACCATGGAAGATAACTGATACAATTTCCAAGGGGATTTGTATCGACATTGAAGGGTTGTTCATTTTTTTCTCAAGACTATTTATTCAATGCTTTTAATTTATCTTTGAATATAATTAAAAATTTATTCATAGTTAATAAAATGATAAGACAAAAATATTTGAGATGTATTCAATAAACACAGATCATAAAATATAGAATGATGCACTCTTTGATTTATATTTAAGTGTTTACCTAGACTTTTGTTTTAATCAAAATAAAGAATAAACTAATTATAATTAAATAAATCTGAGTACATACAATTATAAATATAAAATTCAAATCTATATAACATTATAAAATTAGAAACAAGTCCAAAAACTACAAAAGAAACTAGTCTATTCAATTTAAATGACACAGGGGTAAAGAATGATCATACTTGTTTCATATTTTATAAATTAAGGACTATACACATACTATATAGACTATGTGTAGCCTGATCCTAAAATTTATAAAATATGTGATGTTATGGGACAAAATTTTACTATGATAGACCCATTCTTATGATGATTATACTAGGACAAACTTGTACACTTATGACTATCTAACTATGGTCAAGTTTTTCCTACTATGATTGGGTTTGTCCTACTTAGTTTTCATAATATGATTTTTATGTCACCTATGAATTACCACCTTCATTTTATGCTTGTGATTTAATTTGGTAGATATTTTAGGTAGAATATTCATAATATGTGAATCTCCTCATTGACCTAGCTTGTACTCAAAAATAAAACAAATAGTTTTGGATACAAGAAATTACCAAGGTAGAATTACAAACTACATATCCCACATGTATGTAAATCCATTTAGTTATATGAGTGTGTGGATGTATTATCTCAAGTGAGGGTTTGAAAACCTTATCTTCCATAGAAGTGATGATGCAACTACATGTAGTCAAATACCCTCCTTTGGCTCAAAGGAAATATAGAGAGACTAAGATATAATGACAATGCCACAAGTGTATGAGATTCAATAAAGGTTGAATTGAGTGATGCTTGGATATAGGCATGACATTGCATGTAACTTGGATTTTCATATATATATATATATATATATATATATATATATATATATATATATATATATATGTTTTTATCTTGATCTATTCTAGATGATTCCTTGAATGATAAATGGATTGGTTATATCTTGCATATATAGGTTGTACTGAGATAAATTATGCCCATTTTTTTATTATAGTAACGTATGAAAAAGAGTTAAATAAAAATAGTTATGGAAAAAAAAATTAGCCCATAAAACTAAAAAATAAAAACTCGTTAATGTATGGATTTTTCCAAGATGGACCCATATATTGCACGAGTCTGTTGATAAGATGATTCTGGGTTTGTTTTCGAGTCAAGGTTGGGTGGTAAGTGATAAATAGTCTAGATATGTTAATGAATACATTTTTGATAAGTATTGAGGAGATTTTAAGATCAATGGACTAATAATAGACCTATTTTTGGGATGGATAAATCTTTAAATATATACTAAAACATACATGCTTTCCCAATAAGGTAAATTGGGAATAAGACACTAGGAATAAGGGTCTTATGCTAAGTTTAAGTGTCTACATAATGTCCCCACCTTGACATGGGAATATGAGTGAAATGTATGCATGCATCAAAGTATAAATTTAAATAATTGAAACATACACCTTAGTTTAAATAAGAAGGATAAAGTATTTTTCATGGACACTCAAGCTAAACTTCCATCCATACCATATATTTGATTTAGTTGAAGTAAATACCAAATGCTATAGGTAGTCAAATACTCATGATATGCTTTTTATTTTTTTATATTTTCCAACTTAAAATTGATAAGAGAATATATAAATAAATATACCTAATTGGTATCTCTCCAATTTATGCACTATCAAGAGTTTTGATATGTGTTGAAACATAGCCAACACTTCTCTTGGAGTATTCAGAAACCTAATCTACTTCTTGATCAAGGAAATAGATAAATTTTATAATATTATATTTTTACACATTAAATATTTAGATATTTTAAAATACCATGATACATTATCCATTTTGAGATGAGTGATGCAATCCTTACATTACAATTCTATGCAAAAGCTTCAACAAAAGTTATGTAAATTTTGATATCTTTGGTTTGTTAGGTCTTAAATAGGTTTTCAGATTCATGATTGGTCAATAAGAAGCTTGATTATGATTAATTTTTTATTGAATTGGTTATGTTTAAGCGTAGAATGTATTTAATGGTCATTTATGAGGTGTAAAAATCATTGGCTACTATGTACCTAGGGATATGATATATTAATGTATATGGGTTGATGGAGATGCTGACATGTGGCACACATCCCACTTAGTTAGTTATATAGGTCTAATATATTAGGATAAGGACATGATATAATAATGTATATGGGTTGATGGATATGCTGACATGTGGCACACATCCCCCTTGCTTAGTTATATGGGTCTAATATATTAGGATAATGGAGTAACTTTTGGAATTAGTGTATTGGGTAATGGTCAACCTACATTGGGATTGAGGTTATCCATCCATTAGAGGTCTATGTAAAGGAGATGATTATCATTATAAAGATATCAAAGTACGCATTGAGTCTTCTATTGTAAGAGGATATTGGAGGTTGTCCCCTTGAAGAGACATTGTGGAGTTATTCTTTCTTAAAGGAGTATTATATGGTGTTGCCCTACCTTAACGGTATTCTACATATATTGAATATTTAGACATATTTGTCTAATAATATCTATTGTGTTTAATTTATCTATATTTATTCCACATTATTTTTGAATATTATAAGTGTGGATCATAACAAGTGGCATCAAAGCTTTGATTTGGGCAATTTGTGGGTGGCAAAACCCTAGTTTTGTGGAATCATTAATATATTTTGATTGATTTCAAAGTTTTACACAATTTTTTTACTAGATATGGTTAACATTTTAAGGAATACATAGTAAAAAAATCAATGTCTTTTGATTAGTTTTGTGGGAGTTATTGCTATTTTAGGTTTTTTTCACTAATATGGCTATATCTTTCGAAATATAAGGATTTTATCTTGAAAATTTTTATTGAATATATAAGAAAATAAAAGAAAAAAATAGTAAAAAATTTAGAATTTTAGATATGATTTTAGTATTTTTTGTATATTCACTCTATAGGTCACAATTTATAGAATTTTTTCACAAATTTTTTTTTGAAGTTAAAATATAATAGGAGAAAGCTACAGTAAAAATTTGGGATAGTTTTGATATTATTTGAATGAGTTATTGACATTTTAGGGTTTCATAAACCCTAGTTTTTATTTATGAATCATAAAGTTGCAACATTTTTTAGGGGAAGATGACATTGATTCTAGAGAATGGTGGCTCCTTTTAGGGAATCATTTTAAAAAAACTTTTGGAGAAAGATGATTATTTTCTTTTTTGTTAGTGCCTCCACTACATTGGTTTGATCAGTTGAGTTATACAGAGAGGTTTTCTTCATGGAAATAAATGAAACATATCTTCTTAGATCATTGGGATATAAAAGAAAATAATTTTGGTAATGAAGATGCTGAAAGAAAAATTAGTGGAAGAAAAGAATGACAGTGAGGAAGAAAATGCAAGTGAAGAAGAAGAAGAATTGGTTGATAAGGGTTCAATCGATTTATCTCTAAAGAAATCTAAGTCAAATGTTCAATTTCATGGATGCATTCAAAAGAAGAAGGTTGTTGTGTCCATAAACCTTACATACAAGTATAACTTCATCAACATGAATGTGGCCAAGTATCTACATGTTCAAGCAAAGAATATCTGGGAGGTTCAAGTAGATGGTAAGAATATTTCAAGTTTTGAATATTTGAAGCTCATTATGAAAAAGTATGTTTTGCATTTAGATTTTTATGCTTTGGATATGGATGATATGGATATAGTTCGTGGATATCCATGGTTAGAGACTTTGGGAACAATAAATATTAATGTTTAAAAAAAGTTCATGAAGTTTTGATCTAAGAAAAAGGTCACTTTACAGGATATCATAGTGGGAAAGGCACCAATAATAGTCAAGGAAGATCATGAGGATGAGATTTAAATAAGTGATGAAGAGCATGAGGAAGATTCAGATGACATAGATCAAGACACACTACAATCAGAAATTAATACTTCGTCTACTCAAGAAATAGAGACAAACAAAGTGGAAGTGGTCAAAGAAAAGGAGGAAAAGGTTGAGGTATACAGACACCCATATCATGGAACCCAATGAGGGAGTGTCATAACAATGATTATTTTAGTTATGTAGGAGATCAGATTTATAATCACAATGGCTATGCATGGAAGCCAAAGAATAATTACTATGATTAAGTATGGAATCAGAGGAATGTATCATCCTATGGAATATGGAATGAATGGGGAAATCACTATGAATATGCATGAAATAATCCATACTATAGTCATGGATGGAATCAGAGTAGCACAATAGAATATGGTACATAGAATCAAAAACAAAAGAATTATGCATGAACACCAAAGCAGTATAATTTTGATCATGAAAAAAATCATAGGAGAATAATGAAATTTGGAAATAATCTTGGAGAGCCATCACATATCAAGATCACATATGGATGGCTAGATGATCAAGATTGGTGACAAGTGTGTAATGATTTAAAGCACACTCATTATTTAGTGTCTTCCTATGTTTCAAGGATGAAACATGTCAAAGAGGGAGGCAATGCTATGTATCTATGTATATGATATATTAATGTATATGGGTTGATAGAGATGCTGACATGTAGCACACATCCCCCTTAGTTAGTTGTATGGGTCTAATATATTAGGATAATGGAGTAACTTATGGAATTAGTGTATTGGGTAATGGTCAACCTACATTGAGATTAGGAGGTTACCCATCCATTAGAGTTTTATATAAACTAATGTTTCCAAAAGTGTACATGTGTAAGTTCAATGGTAAGTATCCTCTCACTTGGATTACCCAAATTGAGAATTTATTTGAGCTAATTAAACCCCTAGTTTTTAGAGGGTGATAGTGGCATCCTTATATCTAGAACCTAAACAATTCATTTGGTATCACTGGTTATGTGCTCAAAATAAAAATAATGGTGCTCCTATTACTTGGACTATTTTCACTGAGGATTTGTCAGCTCATTATTAGAATAATGTCTCTAAAAACTATTTTAGCTAATTAGCCAAGTTGCGGCAAACAAGAACTGTGAAGGATTATATTCATCAGTTTTAGAATCTCTATTTAAGAGTGTAAAATATCACTAAAAAAAATTTGACTGATCTATTTTTGGGTGGCCCCAAATATATCATCCAATTTTAGTTTTTAATGTTTAACCCAACATCTATAGCAGAAGCTATCCCTAAGGCATGCATGATTGAAGAAAAAGAGATGGTTAAAAGGAAAACTTTCACTACTGGTCATGATCACAAATTTTTTGAAACATAATTTCAATCAACCCACATACATTAATATATCATATCCATAGGTACATATCATTGTCCTTGCAATAATTGGTCTTTAGAGCTTTATTCCTAGTTTCTCACCCATATTGGGAATTCAAAAATTTGAATTATTTGTCAAGAATTTCCAAGGTTTGGGTTAATTATGAAGGTATTGGTCCTATAATTAAGGTTTTATAGGGTGTAACCATATTTAATAAATGTTTTTCAATCATCCATCAAGTTTTAACCTATTTTAAACCCATCCAAAGCATTTACAATGTAGGAAAGAAGTCAAATTAAGCATGTATTAGATAAGTCATAAGTGGTTGAGAGATATTTGGTTTTGGAACAAGACCAAACCAAGTTTATAAATATCTAAAAGTGATAATATTTTAACCATAAATTAATGAGTTAAATAAACATAAGATAATTAAGGAGAGAAGTATTTTGAGAAGGTCTTTAGGTGTGTATATGGTCTGTCATAACTTGAAAAATTTATATATCAGTTTCAAGCATAATTGAATAAAAGAATACTTGTTATGATTTTAATGTGATGATAAGACATATTTAAATATGTAAGTATATGTTATACAAGCTATTTGATCTTGTCTCATGATTCTATGATGGTTATGACCTGTAGGGTTTGAGGATATAGGGTATTGTTTAAATATAGTCCTACAAGGCTGAGAAAAGGGATATTTTGAGATTGTTTTAAGGAAAATAATAATGGTAAGACTTAAAATAAAAAGATGGGTACTTTAATAGTTATCTTTAGAATTTATGGAGTTTTTTAAAGGATGAAAATAAAATTAATTACAAAAGGAGAGCTTGTTGTCTTGAAACTATTAACTAGGATTTTAATGAAGTAAATCTATCATATCTTGAAAACTATCCATCACAAATTCATGAAATTTTGAGGATAGGTAAATGAATAATTTTATGAAATTTTTAAACTATTTTAAATTTTTTAGTTATTTATTAAAATTTAATCCCAAAACATAGTTAGGAGGCTTGTAGGTAAGGTTTTAGAAGGGTTTATGAAGACTAAAAGAACATATATTCAAAACCATTAAGAACAAGTGTATTAAAATTTTTATTAATGTTTAGTAGGATTTTTATTACCTGTAAAAGTTTATTTAAGATTTTTTGGACACCTAGATAGAGATTTATTTGGAAAAAATAGACATTCAGTCTTAAAACAAGGTCTAAAACCCCCTATTTGCAACACTAAAATCATCATAAAAAGAAAATGACTTAGAAAAATGACTTGAAATTTTTAGATTGTTTATTTACAATGTTTGGAAACTAATAATTTCTTTTAGAATTTTGAAAGATATACTTAAAATATATACTGACTGAGTTTTTTGCATGTTTTAAATAGGCCTAACGAGGGCATCAAAAACATTATTTTTGATTTTCTTTAGAATTTTATGTTACAACATAGTATTTTAATGGTTTTTAAAAGTTTTTAAATATTTGAATAAGTGCTAATAATAATATTTGGATGATCTTAAAATTTTGAGTGTAAACCAATCTAATAGTCAAAAAAATAAGCATACCTAGAAGAGAAGGCTACAAAGCCTCAAGGAGACCTAAAATACCTTGTGTAAGAAACATAGAACATGTATACTTACATTAGATGGTATAATAACTTAGTAAAATTTATTTGAAAGTGCGAAAATATTTTGAGGGTGATTTGAGAATTGAAAAGGTTCTATATTCCTATAGCCTATTAAAGCTTAAGAAATTGAGAAAAAGAGCATATTGAGGCTCAAAAAGAGGAAGGAATACAAGGTGAAAAAGACTTGGAGGTCAAAAGACCAAATATAAGCTTTGGGTGAGGCACAAGAGGAAGAAGAGAAGTAGAAATTAAAAAAAAGAAGAACCAAATGTAGACAAAAAATGAGGTGAGAAAAGAATATCTTATGAGCCTAACACTGATCAAAGAAAAAAGAACCATCAAATAACATTTACCTACTCCTCCAATCTCACCTTAGAGTGAAGTGGAATCAAAGCATTCCTGTATCCCAATTATTTCCCAAATCCATACCATCCATGTGGTCACATAATCAAAAACTCATCAAAGGATAAGGGAAAAGAGAAGGTATCCATTCCATGGACATATCCCTCTTACACCACCCAATCACCTAGCCAACACCAAGAACCTTTAACTTAAACCAAACCCAAAGTATCCATCTTGGGTCCCTCTTAATCTAACCCATCCAAATCAATCCAATGAGTAGTTATTAAATAGTTTCACCAAATACTGGTGAAGATGAGTTCGTATGAATTGATCAATAACTCACCCCATCACCACCAAACAATAATAGAGGCTTTGTAATCCATAGAGGTCCAACCAAAAAACCTACAAACTCTAGCAGCCTTTATCAGAGCTCTTCAACTTTCCAACCTTGTTACCTTCAAGTATTTAGAGATATCATCCATCTATCTAGATGACCTAGATCCTCCCCTCTTCATTACTACATACATCAACCAAACCCACATCAAGAGAGTTATGATTTATGGGGGAGATAACATCAACACTATCTCCTCCCATGAATACAACTAGATTCAATTACCTGAGAATATCATGTCAAAAACCTCAATGGTGCTTTGATAATTTAATGATACCATGGCCATGACTTTAGGAACTATTGTCCTTCACATTCATCTAGGACCCCACACACTTCCTGAGCTCTTCTACATAATATAAGGTGAGTTCTAATACAATGTTCTATTAGGATGCCCTTGGATCTATTCGTGGGTTGTGTTTTATCCACCTTACACTGATGTGTTAAATTTGAACACAAAGGTCAAGTTGTTAGCATACAAATTGACCTGAGTCCTTTTACATCATATAATATAATGTACTAACCCAATGACATTCTCCTTTCCCCATCCAAAAAATATTCACCAGTACAAAATGAATCCCCATCCTCTTATACCAATGAAGTCTCTACCAATTCATTCATTCCTTCCACCCAAATCCCCATAATGGACCCTTTGGAATCAACCTTTCAATATCTTTCATTGTGGGGGTATCACCTTTTGACACTAGACACTTTTCATACTCCTCAAGAGTATGAGAACCTTGACCAACAACCTAGTTATGACCCCAATATTGGAACCATTGATCCTTTTGGGCCCTCAACTTGTCAAACCAATTTCATCTATGGGGGACTTAATAAACCCCTTGACACTTTCACCACCTCTTTTTCACCTTGACCATTCACCTTTAGTCTCTCCTACCTAGATAAATCATAGTTTTCAAAGAGATATCTTTATGGGTGTGCTTAGAAGAGATTTGGCCTAGGTCAATATGAACATAGGCCACATGAGTTGCTTCAAATAAAGACCTAAAAACCTCATGAAAACATGGCCTCAATTTTACTCTACCTAAATAATAAACTAACCTACCTCCCATTATTATTATTGAAGAGGAAATTCCTTCCTCACCAACCCCTTCTCCATCAACAACTAAGGATTTTGACATCATCCCCCTAACTTTTTTTCATCAACATGATCAACCTTGGACCCTTGACTTATCAAAATTATGGGGTAACCATAAACATTCCTCTAACTCACCTTGAGATGGTAACAAATGACTCTCCTACCATTAATACCATTTGATGTTAGGATGATGATTCCATTCTCACCTATCTTGGTACAAAATATCCCTCTATCCATAAATCCTTTCCTCATAAGACTTCAACCATGCTAAATGAATCAACCATAGAGGATAACTTGGGCACTCTAGATAACCTGCACTTTATCAAAATTAGCCAATCATTAAATTCTGAGGAGTTTCAAGACTTCCCCTCCTTACAAGACTATAGCATAGCATTTTCTTGGTACTATAGCGACATGCCAAGAATCAAACCCTCCATTTGTACCCATAACATAGTCACCAACTGTGATTCCAAGCTATTTAGGCAACAACTTTGATAATGTACCCTCACATAGCCCTTCTCATCAAAGAAGAGATTTAATGTCTCTTATCCATTAATTTCATTCAACCCATTGATTATCCCCAATATGTCTTGAATGGTGTACCTATCACTAAATCCACATGTGTAATATGCATTTGTGTGGACTTTCGTGACCTTAACCTCACTCGCCCAAAAGATAATTTTCATTTTCCAAGCATTAACCAGCTTGTTGATCTTATGATCGACCATGAGATTTTATCTCTTTTAGATAGATTCTCAGGTTACAATAAAATCTTAATTTCCCTCACAGATCAACATAAAACCACATTTATCACCCCATGGGGAACCTTTTACTATAGGGTCATACCTTTTGGAATAAAGAACACTGGTTCAACCTACCAATGTGCCATGACCTACATCTTTCATGAATTTATTCACAAAATTGTTGAAGATTATGTTAATTACCTTCTTGGGAAATCCAAATGTCAAAAAGAGCATTTGGCCATTCTTGATATTATTTTTGAGTGACCTATCCATTACCATGTCCATCTTAATCCCAAGAAGTGTATCTTCAAGGTCTTGTCAGGAAATATCATTGGCTTTATCATCTCCCTTTGGGAAATTAAAGTTGATCTTATCAAAATCAAATAAATCCTCAACATACCTCCTCCTAACCACCTTAAGAAACTCCATAGATTACAAGGGAAACTCCAATCCATTCATTACTTTATTTCTCAGCTCTTAGATTGATGCCAACCTTTCCACCACCTTATGAAGAAGGATGCATCTTTTAAATGGAACAAAAACTATTAGAAGGCCTTTGATTCACTTAAATAGTAACTTTTGTCTCCACCCATCCTCATTCCTCCCAAGAAATATCAACCTTTTCAACTTTATATTTCTACCACTCCTTAGGGATAATGTTAGCTCATCAAGATGAACAACATAAGGAGCAAGCCATCTAATAGTTTAGCCACACGCTTGTAGAGTATGAGACTCGATACACCCATATAAATAAATTTTTCCTAGCCTTGGTATTTGTGTCCACCAAACTTTTCCATAACCTTATCAACCATAAGACCTATGTCATAACTAATACCAACCCACTCAAGTATATGCATGCCAAGCCATACCAAAACTAACATATGGCCAAGTGGCTCATACTTTTAGCTAAGTTTAACTTTGAGTTCCTTCAATAGAAGTCAAATAAAGGGAAATTATTTACCAACTAATTGGAATAAGCACCATTAGTAGACAACTGACCTCCTCCTCTTGAGTTTCTAGATGAGTCTATTTTAACCCTCTCTCAGGTAGACTTCACCTATTAAGTGACCATGTTCTTCGATGGATCAAAGTGTCAATGTATTGGGACACCATCCTTATCCCCCTTCATGGTGAGCCTCTTCCTTTATCATTCAAACTATATTTTGAATGTACCAATAATATGGCTGAGTACAAGGCTCTAGTGATAGGTCTCTAAACTACATTAGCCTCGGGAGTCAAAACAATCAACATATTTGGTGACTCTCAACTCATTGTCAATCAAATCAATGGCTCGTATCAATGTAAAAATGATGTTTTTCAATAATACAAATAAGTATCTAACATATTATTAACATCATTTGAACACTATCATATCCAAACCACTCCATGATCTATGAACAAGTTTGTTAATATGACGTCTTCCCTCACTTCTTAGATCTTATCTGCACCCTCTAACTCTAAGCTATCTATCATTATCCATTAACTTACTTAAACCTATTATATAAAATCAGACTCTCCTACCATCTTTAATGTGGAGGAAACCCAACCTAACCTTTGGTACCAGTAGAACTTTGACTATCTCAACCTTGACATCATCCCTTCCACCCTTTCTAGGAATGCTCAAAGAGTGTCTATATAGATCACCTCACATTATACCACACTGTGGGGAATTATTTATAAATTTGGCTTTGATGGTATCCTCTTTTGTTTCTTATGCAATCATGAAGCCTCTCATGCCATCAAATAAATGTAAAATGGGATCTATGGGGGACACTTTAGTGGCCTAGTCATTGCTAAATGCATCCTTCACCTTGGCCATTATTGGCCCACCCTTAACCAAGATTGTTGTGATTATGTGAAAAAGTGTGTCAAATGTCAATAACACACCAATTTACATGACACACCTAACCATAGTCTTTGAGTATCCACAAATTTCTTTCCCTTCTCATAATGGGGTCTAAATCTCATTGGATAAATTAACCCTCATTCTTCACAATGACATCATTCTATCATTACTACAAAAAAAATTTACCAAATGGGTATAGGTTATTCCTCTTGTCTCAACCAAAGCTAAAAAGATTATTGACTTTATCAACCATCACATCAGCTATCATTTCGGTGTTCCTCATAAAATTATCATTGACAATGGAAAATATTTCAAAAACAAACAAGTCCAAGGTCTTTATGACTTGTTTGGTATTAATTTAAGTTTCTCATCACCCTATCATCCACAAGCTAATGGATAGGTAAAAACCTATAACAAAAATCTCAATAAAATGCTAACTAAAATGGTTAATGCATTTAGTTGGGATTGGAATTTACACATCCCCTTTTCCTTATGGGCCTATTGTACTAGCATTTGAACCCCTACGAATGCTACCCCTTTCTCTCTAGTCTTTGGAGCAGAGGTTGTCTTGCCTCTCGAAGTCTACATTCTCTCTTTTTTCATATCCCTACAAGATCTCATCTTTGAGAGTGATTATTATCAAGAATTTCTAGCCCAACTTGAGCTACTTGATGAGTGTTATTTAACCATGCTTACCCACCTTCGTGTCTATCAAGAACAAATCAATCATACTTATAAAAAACACCTTAAATTATGAGAATTCAATATCAAAGACATCATCCTAAAATAAAATCAACATGTCACCAATATGGAGAAAAGTAATTAAGGCAAGTTTGATTTCAATTAGATTAGACCTTATATCATAATGCATAAGTATAGATCAAGAGCTTACTAGTTGTCCTCCCTTGAAGGGAATCTAAAACATGAGCCCCTCAATGATTCACATCTATGTCCTTTCTTTTGTTAAATGGGATCAAACTCACCTTTTTTTTTAACTTAAGCTCATCCCTTATCTTCACCCACATTCATCTCCTTATTTTTAAGGACAATTGATTACAACTGAATCATGTGATTATCCATCACAATCATAGCCTAATCATGAATAATGAGTACCACGACTCTACCCATGATATGATTCTCATGGTACTTTTTACATATTTTATAATATGGATTCCCATGGTCATTTTTGCTTAAACCTTTTTACATTTAATCAACCTTCTTATGCTTTAGTTATACCTTCATAAAGGTGCACTTTTAAGCCTATAAAAGCAAGTTTATGTCAAACAAAGCAAAAATGAAAAGCAAAATTATAACCAAAAACAATCATGGGTCATTCTTACCATCTACAAACTACTCCCTTTAAGGATATATGAAAAAACATATCAAAATTACTTAATATAAGGTAGACTAATATCTTGAAGGATAGCTATCAAAATCCTCACACAAAGCACACAAACGTAGACCACTCCCTTGAAGGAAGGTTGAGTAAAGTGTTTGTCATATCATAGCTATTTCTTGGAAGCTTCCCACATCGATTAGCTTCCCCAAACCCTTCCAAATAATAAAAAAATAACAAAATACCCATTATCAAACATTAGAAAAAGCAAAATAATTTTGAAATCCATAATTGACTCTCATAAGTAGACTTCCCGCATCTATCAATATACACTTTATTTGACATGGAATTATTTATACTGACTCTTTCTTTCCATCTTTAACCATTTTCCATTTATATACTATAAGTAAGGCATTTTGAGCTTACTTAACATTATGTGATTAAGACACATTTTTAACCAACTAATGAATGTTAATGTGAAGTATTTGAAGGACTTATGTTCCTTAAGCCGATCTAACTTTGGTTTGTTTTAGACCTAGCCAAATAAGAAGCATCGTTCCTTCTTATTCTCTCATACTAGTTGATACATTCATTAAGATTTTTTGTCTTTTGATTATCTTATCTACCTTTTCTCACATTTTGTCACATTATCTAACCCACTCTATGTGTTTTAAAATTACAACACCTTCATCAAAATAAATTCATTTAACCATGTGTTTTTAACTTATTTGTTTAAATGTTTTTAACCATAAGAACATTTTAATGAATTAAACATCTCTTACGTCAAGCATAAGTTAGTGATCAATCACATCAACTAAACCATCTATCATATCTACCATCATGAATCATACATCAAAATCAAAATGAGTCATTCACACATGTTATCTGCCACATGTCTCAATCTAGATGAGGAAGAATATACTCATTAAATTTAGGTATGAACATAATCATCATTGTCATTATAACATTGTAACAAACATCATCATCATATTATCATACACATAAACCATAATCATGTCAATCAAAACCATAACCATAATATCATTATCATTCTCCATAACCTGAATCATGTCAATATCATAAGCATGATCATCTTTAAACATGAAGTAAATGATCACATCCACGAACAATATCATTAAATCATAAAATTCATCATAACACCATCATTATCATATAATTTATCATATCCATATAGCTATGATCCATAAAATACAACCATAATAGTAATCCTAAAACATCATAGCCATGTCTAACAAAGCTATAACCATCACATCATAATCACATAAACAACATCAATCCATATCAACATCATCATGAACATAAATCAAAAAGCCATATCATCACATTTTTAGCTAGCTAAGTCAACATAAATCATCATGGACATAATCATATCAAAATAATATTATAAATATGCAACATGAACATCATAACCATGAACCACAAACCATAAACAAGGTTCACATCTATTTCTCATAAATAATCATCATCGTGTAGACACAAATATACATATCTCTCAAAAATATACATCTCATTGTATCAAATCATAGGCTGATATCAAAATCATAAAATACACCAAAAATACAATGTCTCATAATTAATTTATGATCTTAGGGTACCACTATCTCTTGGATCCTACCCTCCTACAACTGCTTGTCTTCCCATAGATGAGGCCCACTAATTTGGTGTTGTTGTACTAGCACTTCTTGAAATCTTGACTCTGTACTCACCCCATTGAGGCTCATCTAGGAAATGCCTAAAGAGTAAGGCCTCATAATACCACATCTCCTACACAATCTCTACATATATCTACATTGAGATAGTCCCTGTTGGTCCCATAGCTATTGGTACTTTGCCTCTTACTTACCAGGAGAAAATCTCTGTCCTACATAACCATGGCTAGCTGAGCCCTATACTAATCTCTCTCTCTCCTATAAGAGTGGCCACTCGACCCTATGCTACTACCAAAGATGCCTATCCTATGGCTAGAGCTGCTCGTTCTTGGTCCCTCTCAATGATCATTACTTGTATATATGGACCACCAACCCCTTGCATCTGAGTCTACTGACCAAATCCCCCTACATTGACATCCATGTCTTACCAACCACCATCACCACCACCAAAGTTTGTTATAGTATAGTGATCATGATACCATGTAGGATAGTAATATGTAACACCTACATCATCCATATATATCCTCACAAGCAACTCCTCATGATCAATAAAATCATGAATTGGCTAGGAATGGGCAATGGAAACTCTGTATCCTCCCTCCTATACCTTAGGAATGCCTTGGGTATATCCTACATAAGGAAAAACCACCTCTGTACCATATCAAATATAATCAACTCTATCTCATGGTCTTGTCTACCATACATCCATCTATAGCTTTGAAGAGACTGGGTATGTCTCTTATAGTATGCCCATTTGAGAAACCTGACATATGGTCTCTAAATCACATCTCCCATGACTAAGACATCTAGTTTATCCTTGTACTAGTCTATATCATGTGCTCCTCCACCTAGTATTGAGATGGCATAATCACCTCTCCACTTTATATATGTAGCTCTTAAATCCATCTGCATGAAACCCTCTCATGGAAATCCTATAGGTTTTAGTACTTAGATGTGCTCATAGGCCCAATAATAGAGAACAAAACTGACACTAATCCCATATCTCCTATGGGAAATAATCCCCATAGCTCTCAATAAATCTAAACTAATAACATAGGTGCCTAGGTGAACACTATGTGACCTAAACATATCTTAACAAGTGCCCCCAACAACAAGTAAGAGAATTTCCCACTACTCAAATCTGTTAAAGCATAACAGGTGACCACTATCATCATCATAATGAATAGCCACCTTACATCCCTATCCCTATGGTATAGTAGTGTGTAATGGAAGCCTCTTGAGTGCCACCTCATAAAATCAAGGTCCTCTCTATACAATAAATCTATATTCCCATCCTACTCATCACTCTCAATATGGTAGATCTCACCCCATATGGGTAGCCATACTATCTTGTGGATATCCTTAGACAATATAGTCAGCTCATTAGTAAGAAGCAAGAAGGTGTTAGTAATAGGGTCCCATATCTCAATGAGTGTTACTAACATCATCATATACTGAGGTACATATTGATAATACCTCATACCTCTGAGGCCCACATCCTACATGTGTTCCCAATCAACATTGATCATCCCTCACTAGATCTCATCCAGTATTTGGGGCACTTTGTCCCTCATCTATATTTACTCTTGTGATTGAAGGGTTTGATAGCAATAACCATAGTTCACTGACATATTTTTGCCTATGAACTCTACCTATTACACCTACTTACTATTTTAATCTATTTCAACTCATAACATTTACCTAATGTGACCTATACCTATGGCTTATCTTCAAAACTTTACCAATCACCTTTAGGCTATTCTACCCTATACCTATTCACCTAATTTGCCTATTCCTTACTTAATCACACCTACCAAACAACATCGATTAAAACCTTCCTACCATTACTTTACCCCATCATTCAACCTTCCTAACCTAACCCCTTGACCTTACCTTAACCCCTTAACCTCAACTATTACTCGTTAACTATTGTCTATTAACTATTAACTTTTACCCATTCACCAAACCTTCAACACATCCATTAACCACTGATGGTCAACTATTCTTATATCCAACCATTGATGGTTAGAGGACTAACCACTAATAGTCACCATAAAGTGACCTATTGATGATCATATATCAACCATCAATGATCGATAATGACCACTGATGGTTGGTAATGAATCCTGATGGTCACAATGTAGTGATTGTCGATAATCAAAACAAACCCTACCCCATAAAACCACCTACCAAAAACCACAAATAGCTAAAATAAACTTACCTAATCTTTACCCTACCCTCCCTTATCTAACCTACCCTTGCCAATCTAACTCTAAACTACCAAATTCAATTCCAAAACCAAAAACACTATCAATAAACCTAGCCTTAGGTCAACACCCACCAATAACTAAACAATAAATAAATTTAAATAAAACATTCATTTATAAAATTTAATCCAAACTACCAAATTTAAAACAATACCTACCTCATTCCTTGATCACTATCAATGAGAAACCCTGGGAACCACCACTTGACCCCATGTTATCCCTCATCCCCTCTACATCCTTGTTAGGTCAAAACTCCAAAAACACTTAGTCAACTCAACACTTTCACTCACCCAATCAATCACCCTCACAAAACCATCATTATTTTTCTCAACAATGCCAAAATCCAATCATCAAGGGTTTTAAATTAACAATGAAAGAATAAAACCCCCAGTGGCCTTTTATTTTTATCCTTTTAGGGATGACACATGACCGCCAATGGTCATGGTGACTACTAACGATCAACCTCGATGGTGAACTATGATCATCGATGGTCAAAATTTTAGTGTTTTTTTCCCTTTTCACCTCTAAATTTTCAAGAAATGTTTTAGCACGAACCCAATCCACTATCAACCAATCGAGATTACCTTCTCCACCAACCATAACCAACCACATTACCTCATCAATGGTCATTTTGGCTCAACTTTTGCATATTTTTTGATGACCTTATTTTGGTCATTTTTACCATATCAACTAAATTAACGAATTGAACATTTGAACTTGCACTACCCTATGCACAACTGACATATTTATGTCTTCTCAAGAGCACTTCCTACCTTGGATAATCATGATTACACTAACATTTCCTAAGATAATTATGTTTACAAGTGTAACCCAACTACCATGCCTAATTATGATCATGTGGTCCACTTTTCACTTATCCTTCTAGTGTTGACCTTATTTTTACCAACCATGGTAACCTAGTTAATGCATGATCTTGACTATTGCACTTAGTCACTCTTTATGTGCATGTTTACACTTCATTACCCAACCTATCATCAAATTTTTCACCAACCTACCAACTCATCAAAGCTATACCCAATTCTATTTCACCTCATCAGATCCTAATTGAGGGGGAACACCTCATCCCATGCTTGAGGTAACCTAACCTTTGACCCACAATCCATTTTTGTTTTGCAGCTTGTCGATACAAACTATATAAAAAAGGGGTAAAATATAGACACTATAAAATTACACATGATAGTTCTAGATGTTGAAATAACCCTTAGGACCCCTTAAGGACTATCCAACAACCTATCAACCATAAACCTAAGTCATAATTGATTGACTTTGACCACTTTAACCTTTGGCCTATTGACCATTGGTCACCCTAACCACCGATGGTCAGACTTTAACCACCTTAAAGGGTTAACTCCCACTTCAACTCCAACTTAATTTTTTATATTTATCTTGCCTGATCTATACGTAAATCAATGCATGTTAAGACTAAAATTAGATGAAACTTATTCTTTCACCTCTCCTTTATTTCTATAAAAAGAGAGGAGGAGGTGAAAGAGATCCAAAATTAGAGTAATCAAGCATCAACGATCACCAATAATTATCAAAGCTTCTTACATCAAAACTTATTTTTTAAGGTATTCTCCTAATGAACCAATAACCAGGCCAAAGATATGAAGTGTTGTGGAAACTCATTAATCAACAACCAAGTAATCTTACTCTAGCAAAATTTCTCCAAAATGTTGAGTTGTAGAGCTAAAAACTTCACCAGCTGAGTAGATGTAGAGGTTGCTAGGTTACATAGTAACCAATATCAGTTACACAGTCAATTCGACATCAGTAGTATCATCGACATCAGTCAGGCATAGACATAGAATCGACCGACATCAGTCAGGGGTCGACCGACATCGGTCATCTATAGACTGACATTGACACTTGTCCATTTGGATGCATTTCCAAAATTAGATTTGTTCTAATTTTAGATGAACAATTAGTTTGCATGTAAAGACTAATTTTTGTCTTGAGTCTATTTTTCTAATTGTTGTTTGTCTTGGATCCTATTTAAGAGACCCACGAGGCAATATTGTAATTAAGAGAGAAGATAAGGGAATAACAACTCAGTTATTGAGTTGATTGTAATTGATTGAGAGAGAGAGAGAGAGAGAGAGAGAGAGAGAGAGAGAGAGAGAGAGAGAGAGAGAGAGAGAGAGAGAGAGATAGAGATAGAGAGAGAGAGAGAGAGAGAGAGAGAGAGAGAGAGAGAGAGAGAGAGAACTCTTGAGGGAGAATTATTGTACACCCAAGAGGTGTGGGAAGAGTGAGATTTCTTCATTGTATTTCCTTCTGAAAGAGTTTAATAGAGATTGGTTGTTTCTTGTATCTCCTCTTATTTGCTATTTCGTATTTCTAGTTACTTATTACTTCTAGTTTAATTTCATATTTAGTTGCTTATACAAAAGTAATCAATTATACTCCAAGTTCCTAACAAGTGGTATTAGAGTGAGGTTAGTGTTTGTTGATTACATAATTCACTCACAAGGGTTTCTAATTGAGTGGGAGCAAAGCAATGGCAGAAGAAAGTAAACTAAGAATGGATAAATTCAATGGCAAGAATTATCAATTATGGAGGATGCAGATAGAAGATTATCTGTATCAGAAAGATCTGTACTTACCATTGGGTGGGGTTTCAAGCAAGCCCATAGATATGTAAGATGAAGAATAGAATGTTCTTGATAAAAAGGCTCTTGGATCTATAAGGTTGAGCCTGGCATCTTCTGTGATTTCCAACTTATCACAGGCAAAGAAAATGGTAGAGTTAATGGATACTTTGGCAAATTTATATGAAAAACCCTCAGCTTTGAATAAGGTATATCTTATAAAGCAATTATTTAATTTGCAAATGCAGGAAGGTGGATCTATATATAGTCATCTTAATGATTTCCATGAAATTGTAAATCAGTTAAATTTAGTCAAAATAGTTTTTGATGATGAAATTAAGGCTCTCTTAATCTTATGCTCTTTACTTGAAAGCTAGCATAGCTTGGTAATGGCAGTTAGTAATACTGCATCTACTTCAAATATTTTGAAAGTTGATGACGTTGTTAGTGTAATCTTGAATGAAGAAATTTGCAAGAAAATCATAGGGGAAACATCAGGTAATGCTTTAAGTATTGAAAGTAGGGGAAGGCAAAGAGAGAAGGGTAAGCAAGGAAAATCAAGGTCAAAGATGGGAAGGAAATCCAAATCTAGAAATGGAAAAATAACCTGTTGAAATTGTGGAAAGAAAGGGCATGCAAAGAACGATTGTTGGTTGAAGGATAACAAAGAAAATCAACATGAAGGTAATAAAGAAGCAAATGTTGCAGGTATTGTTGCACAGGATGCTCTTATATTTTCTTTGGATAGTCAAGTAGAATCATGGGTTTTAGATTATGGTGCTTCTTTCCATGCAACCCCAAATAGAGAATTTTTCAATGATTATGTCCATGGAGATTTTGGAAAATTTTATTTAGGGGATGATGAGCCTTGTCAAATTGTTGGCAAAGGAAAAGTGTAGCTGAAATTGTAGAATGGCACACATGGGTGTTGAAGGATGTCATGCATGTACCCATCCTGAAGAGGAATCTAATTTTTGTAAGAAAGTTGGGTGATGAGGGTTGCACAGTAACTCTCACAGCTGAATCTTGGAAAGTTTCTAAGGGTGCACTTATATTAGCCACAGGTAAGAGAGTAGGTACACTTTATCTATCTACTTGTATTATTGATTATTCTCTTTCTATTTTATCTACTTTAGATGTAGATGCAAAGTTGTGGCACTGTAGGCTTGGTCACATGAGTGAGAAGGGAATGAATGTTCTTAAGTCAAAAGGTAAGCTTTCAGATTTGAAAAGCATAGATCTAGATTTTTGTGAGCATTGTATTTATAGGAAACAGAAGAAAGTGAGGTTTCTCAAAACTGGGTCAATAAAGAAGCACAAGTTGGAGCTTGTTCACACAGACGTGTGGGGACCAACTCAGGTAGCTTCTATTGGAGGATCACATTATTATGTTTCTTTCATTGATGATGCTACAAGAAATGTATGGGTTTATTGCATAAAGAGGAAATCTAATGTTTTTGACACATTTAAGAAATGGAAAGCTTTGGTTGAGAATGAAACAGGTTTGAGATTGAAGTTCCTTAGATTTGACAATGGTGGTGAGTACTACAGTAATAAATTCAACAGCTCCTATTCTATGAGTGGAATACACAAGGAAAGGATGGTTTTAAGGACACCTTAGCAAAATGGAGTTGTTGAAAGGATGAATAGAACAATAATGGAGTGTGCATGGAGTATGAGGTTACATGTTGGTTTGCCCATAAAGTTTTGGGCAGAAGATGTAGATACTGTGGTTTACCTGATTAATAGAGGACCTTCTACTGCACTAGATAGTGGAATTCCAGAAGAGGCGTGGATAGGTAAAAAGGTATATCTTTCATTTCTCAGAGTTTTTGGTTCTAAAGCTTTTGTGCACATTGATAAAGAAAATAGAAAGAAGCTGGATGCTAAATCTATGCGGTGCACTTTCATTGGTTATGGTTTTGGAGATTTCAAATTCTAGTTGTGGAATTTAGAAACTAACAAAGTTATTAGAAGCCGTGATGTAGTTTTTAATGAGGTGATGTATAGTGATCAGCTCAAGAGGCTAAATAATTTTGAGTAGGGCAATCTTGATTTGGATGAGGTTATGATCCAAAATGAGCTCACAGATAAAAATCATCACTCACAGGAAAACACAAATACTAACGTTAGTTAGGTAGAGACCGATGTCGATCAGGTAGGAACCAATGTCGATCAGATAGAGACTGACGTCGGTCAGGTGGAACTGACATCGGTCGAGTGCAGACTGAGAGATGACCAAGATCGGTCACTAATAGAGAATTTGGGTGGATAGCAAGCTGTCAATGAGTCTCAAATGCCCATGAAGAGGTCTAAAAGGGTAAGTAAACCTACAATTCATTATTCCACTTCTTTATACTACGTGTTACACACTAATGGTGGAGAATTATAAAGTTTTGATGAGGCAATACAGGTAGAATCTAGGAAATAGTGGGAGCATGGCATGAATGAGAAAATTGATTCCTTAGAAGAGAACCATACGTGGGATTTGGTTGAGTTGCCAACTGGAAAGAAATCACTAAAAAACAAATGGATTTACAAGTTAAAGGAAGGAGAGAATGAACAAATGAGACATAAGGCCAAGTTGGTAGTAAAGGGATTTGCACAGAAACTAGGTATTGATTTCAGTGAAATTTTTTCTCTTGTAGTAAAGATGACTTCTATTCGGACTATATTGTCTTTAGTTGCTATTGAGGATTTGCACCTTGAGAAGGTTGATGTTAAGACATCATTTCTTCATGGAGATTTGGATGAAGAGATATATATGGATCAGTTGGAAGTTTTTGAGGTCAAAGGTAAGGAGAAACTTGTGTGCAAGTTGAAGAAAAGCTTATATGGTCTTAAGCAAGCTCCAAGACAATGGTATTTGAGGTTTGACAAGTTTATGACAGAGTATGGCTTTAGTAAATGTCAATCTAACCATTGTGTTTATTTTAATAGATTGTATAATGGTAGTTATATTATCCTATTACTGTATATAGATCATATGCTACTTGTAAGTTCACACATGCAGGAAATTATTGAGCTTAAGGTAAAATTAGCTCACACATTTGCCATGAAGGATTTAGGAGTAGCAAAGAAAATCCTTGGCATGAGTATTAAGAGAGATATGAAAAACCATAGTTTGATTTTGTCTCAAGAGGATTATGTGAATAAGGTGTTGGAGAGGTTCAATATGCAAGATGCAAAACCAGTAAGCACACCTATGGCTGGACACTTCAAGTTGAGCAAAGAAAAGTGTCATAAATCACATGATGAGGTTGAGTACATGAGTAAATTTCCATATGCTTCAGTAGTTGGGAGCTTGATGTATGCTATGGTATGTACTAGACCTGATATTGCCCAAGCAGTGGGAGTTTTCAACAAGTTTATGGCCAATCCAGGAAAGGAGCATTGGAAAGTAGTTTAGTGGATTCTCAGATATTTGAGAGGGACCAGCAGTAGGAATTTATGCTATGGAGGGTCAAACACTTCTCTACATGGGTATGTAGATTAAGATATGGCAGGTGACTTGGATGGCAGGAGAAGCACCACAAGATATGTGTTCACTATTGGTGGAATGGTGGTTAGCTAGATTTTAAAGTTGCAGAAGGTTGTTGCCCTATCTACTACAGAGGCAAAATACATTGCAATCATAGAGGCTAGCAAGGGAATGATATGGATGACACGGTTCATAGAAGAGTTGGGAAAGGAATAAGAGAGTTGCAGATTATATAGTGATAGTCAAAGTGTAATTCATTTGACAAAGAATTCAGCCTTTCATTCAAGAACCAAACATATACAGCTTAGGTACCACTTCATTAGATAGGTATTGGAGGATGGACAGTTGAAGCTGGAAAGGATCCATATAGATAAGAACCCTATAGATATGTTAACAAAGCTGGTAACAAAGGAGAAGTTGAATATTCATTCAACTTGTATTGGTCTTCAAGATTGAACTTAAAGTGGGAGAAACAAGATAGAGGATGTTGTTATACAGGTACAGGTGCAGCTATTTATTTCCAAGTGAGAGATTGTTGAGTTATGGAGCTAAAAGCTTCACCAAATGAGTAGATGTAGAGGTTGCTGGGTTACATAGTAACCGGCATCAGTTACATAGTCGACTGGCATTGATAGTATCACCAACATCGGTCAAGCATAGACATAGAACCAACCGACATTGATCAGGGATCAACTGACATTGGTCAGTGGTCGCCTGACATCGGTCATCTATAGACTGACACCGACACCTGTGCATTTGCATGCATTTTTAGAATTAGATTTGTTCTAATTTTAGATGAACAGTTAGTTTGCATGTAAAGACTAATTTTAGTCTTGAGTCTATTTTTCTAATTATTGTTTGCCTTGGATCTTATTTAAGAGACCCATGGGGCAGTATTGTAATTGAGAGAGAAGAGAAGGGAATAACAACTCGGTTATTGAGTTGATTGTAATTGACTGAGAGAGAGAGAGAGAAAACTCTTGAGGGAGAATTACTGTACACCCAAGAGGTGTGGGAAAAGTGAGATTTCTTCATTGTATTTCCTTCTAGAAGAGTTTAATAGAGATTGGTTATTTCTTGTATCTGCTCTTATTTGCTATTTTGTATTTCTAGTTACTTATTACTTTTGGTTTAATTCCATGTTTAGTTGCTTATACAAAAGTAATCAATTGTACTCCAAGTTCCTAACACAAAATCCATCAACAAGTTCTCATCCACACACCTCAACCCTTCTTCAGATTAGCAAGCTAAGTATCTATTTTAAATAATTAGTTCTTTTTGTTTCTCTCAAAACCAAACTTTGACCTAGACCCACCTTCTAGAATCCATTTTGCATCCCTATCAACCCAATTTCTTGAGCCAACCCAGAACCCATAGTAACTATAGATAGTCACCTTAACCACCAATGGTATTTCCTAACCACCGATGGTTACCCTAACTATCGATGATCACTGTGTGACAAATAAATAACAAATTATTTTCACCCATCAAACCTCAACCAAATTTCACTTTCTAACTTTTTTCCTGAGCATAAAACATCACCTTATTTTCTGAACCACACCTGAATCATTTAACATTAAATTTCAATCTATTTCTTTCTATAACTAATCAAATTCACCTATTCATTTATCAAACACTTATTTTATTTGATTTTAGTACCTTCTATTATTTATGCTAGTAATTTGTCTTTCATTTTTATAACTTGATTGTTTAAAAGTGTGGACTAATAGCCTTCAAATAATCTTGTGCTTCTTAGATCTAGCTTACTAGGCAATCCACCCTACTATCTAACTAATCAACTATCTCTTTAGTGCTTTCTTATCTATAGGTAATTCCTCCTAATCCAAAGAGGAGTATCTATAACTATCTAGATCACATAGCTCAAAACCACATCCAAGTTTTTTTACCATACCCTTCTTGAGTTTCTTCTCTCTTTCTTACAAATAATATAAGTGAATTGTTATTAAAACACACGTGACACTCATTTTGATTAAACAAACACTTTAAATAAACAAGCATGAAAATGAAAACTTTTATGAGTATGTAACTAAAGTGAGAGTTCATTTTTATATGACCAAAACAAAATATGTTTTGAATTTTGGTACCCTTGGCTTTTTTGTTGATAATGTTAACAGCTTCAAAAACAACTAAGTGCATTTTAAGCATCAAGTACAATGTGTGAAATATTTAACCATACTTAAAATTTTCTCTTTCCACCTTAGGACGTACAAATTTTTAGAGGTTTTACCTTCTTAGAAGCCCAAAATCAAGTGAGAAAATAACATTTTAAATTTATCTCTCATGTTTCTGGTTTCTTATCTCAGAGACCAATCATCATCGATCCATAGAGATCGATGTTCATTATAGAAATTGATGTCAATTAAGGTAAGTCATCGATGTTCCTCTAAAATACATAAAAACAAAGTCTATGTTTATGGTAAAATGATTAAAAAATGATCTTAAAACCTAAACATCTCACATATTCTATAGGAAATGGGTTGTATAAATAACATGTAGATAATCAAACAAAAATCTAGGTAAGAAAAATGAGTAAAACCATTATTAGTCATGTTCCTTGCCTTATTCCATTTTTTAAAAATATAGATCATGGTCGATTCTTGTGATCGATATCAATCTATAAAATTTATGTCGATCCCTATAACCTAATACTTTCTTTAAAAAATACATAAAAAATAAATCTAAAACTTGAAACTTGAATATTTATATGCATCTGTTAGGAAAACTAAAAATAGCATAGTAATCTCCTTAGCCATATGGGATGTTTGGTCCCACCAAGCATTCCATCATAGTGTACAAGGATTATGTATAGGGGAGGTTAGTCTTGTGTTAGTCCAATAAAACAAATCAAAATAACATACTAAAATCCCAACACATTTAGCCTAGACACTAGGGAGAGCATAAGTAACAAACATACAAATGAAAGAATAACTAGAACATAAAATAAACCATTATTTTACCTTCCTTGTATCTCCAAATGGCTTTTTGAAGTGGCTTACTCAACTTGTGCATCAAGAAATATTCATCAATGGATCTTTATTAAATTCACCTTTTCTTGGCACCTTGGCTTGGTTATTTGGATTATGAATTTGGCATGGTAACATTACTTTCAAGGTTTCCTTGCATATATTTGATCATTATAACATTACAACAAGATACCTTAGATATCAATAGGTATGGCCTTGTATTTATTGCTTTCAAAAGTTAACTCTCACCCAAGGTGAGTTAAGGTTGAGTTTAAATATGGAATGGGTTCAAACTAACCCTAGGTGAGTTGAGGCTAACTCTAGTTGAGTCAAAGTTTGTCATTTAATTATAATTTTCAATTACTAGGCATGGATCTTAAATTATATATTTTGAAATACTTTGGAAGAGCTTGATAAATCATAAAGACAATGATGAAATGGCTTGATATTTTGATTTTTGGAATTTATATTTTTAGACATTCATTAATTAAAAAATGGATAATTCAACTAAGAATTAATCTTTTTTAATTGTATGATTCATTTTGATTATCATTTTAGCTCTTTTAAGATTTGATCAAATTCCCTGCTTAATGGGTTCATAGGCTGAACTAATAGTTGTTAAGTCACAAGGTTATTATGGATAAATCCATGAGAGGTTATTGTTTCATATGGTAATTATCCCAAATATGGATGCCTCAACATGATGTGATCTTTGATGAATGATTCACAAACAAATTTTGGATATTTAATGACTCCCTGGCCTAATTTATAATGTTTGGTAGGAATCAGTCTAAAGTCTAGTTGGGAGCTAGTTGTAGCTAGAATTTGGTATCTACAAAGGGGTGTATTTAAATCCTTAGTTATCATCCATATTAAATTATGACAAGAATTTTTGAACTGAGAAATCTCATCCCATAACTTCCTAGAGCCACAA